>CAIGRK010180942.1:0-15902 GCA_903798315.1 Fraxinus greggii | reverse complement strand
AAAAAAAAAAAAAAGCATTTTACTTTTGGCTTGATTGATTTTAAGAGTATATGCTATATCATCAATTGGTGACAACTAACCCAAAATTATTCATTCTTGTTCCACAACTATTTTTTATGAACATGTGATAACTTTCAAGTATAGTCTAAATCAAGTAAAGCTTTTTATTTGGCGTGGGAGTGGAATTATTATCTTTTCTTCTTTGCGACTTTTAGGTCAACAATCAGTACGACACGTAAGAATAATCAAAACAGAATCATGAAATAGAGAAATTTGTAAAATAAAATTCCTCTTTAACGACATCGTACTACCAAATTTACTACATAAACTATTGATAATACGAGGTGTCACTTTACTCTTTTACGCACTTTTTGAACGTTGCGTGGAAATATAAAGCAAGCATTGTATGAATGGGGAAGTAAATTATAAAAACCCTTAATTCATAATGACACATGGGCATGATAAAACGCACACACACACACACTAATTGCGCAAAAGGGTTCCTTTATTTTTATTTTATAATTCTATTGGGTGTCTATTTCACAATCATATATATATATATAACACATTATTAGGAGCAGGTCCATTGGCCATTTATTAACAAAACCAATCACTTCCTTAGTGCCACGTACTCGTCATATTTTTCATTGGTCGTCTCAAACAAATAATTGAAGTGGCCAAATTGACATTTGTGACCACTTCGAATCTTAAAAAATTGTTGACATTGTGGAGGTGAAAGGTTCTTGCGATTTATCTATCAATCACAAATTATTTAAAAAAAAAAAATTGTGATGACCATATGAACATGCAATAAAATTTCAATAGCCATTGCACTGTATTTACACGTTTTAACAAATTTTTCGATGAAATCACACACGACTTTTCAGTGAAAACGCGTGTGAAGTAGTCAAGATCTTAAGATTTTATAACTTAGGAATATGTAATTAATTTATTCATAATATTATCTAATTTCCTATAGAATAAATTTACGGGTCACTATCAATCATGTCGATGACAAATTTGGATAAGACACCATTGATTTTGACTTCATTACAATGTACTTCTAAATTGTCCATTGCATATGAAAAATTTAAAGAAGACTATTAAGGTGAAGTTGTTAGTGACTCTAGAGAAAAAGTCACACATACAATCCAAGCTATATACTTATACTTACTCGACACTTGTGACACTTAGATCCCTAAAAGCGGGTTCCAAAAACGACAAAATTTCGATTGTTGGGTACGTATCAGAATAAAAACGATTCTTATAATATCAGTAAGAAGGAAAATTATAACAATAATATTTTTCAATTCGACAATTATTCTCATTTTTCCAATTTGAATGACAAAAAAATTGGAGTTACGTTACAATATAAAAATAAAAAATTATTTTTATTTAATAGAAATTTGTGTAGAATGTTCGTTTACTCAACAATTAATAAGCCTTTTCTTTCTCTTTCGACGAACAAGTTGACGATAATAAAAGAATAATCAATTAATTATATGATTAAGATTTATTCTTGCATTTAAATCAAATTGACATTAAACAAAAAGAAACGTAGGCATTAAGAAATTCTAGATGGTTGGTTAATGATGTGTGAACCCAATTAATCAATTAGTCTAATCTAATTTCCACAATTTTAAATTAATAATTTAATACAAATAGTTGGTCACCACGTGGAGACCAATCATTGGATGACATGGTATTAATAAAAAAAGCAAAAAAAAAAATCTTTAAAAAATATTCGCAAAGAAAATATGGACATCATATACGGCCACAGTTTACTTCGCAGCATAGTTGATGACGTATCCCCAGGATCCCCAAATCAATATTATGACCCAACTCCCCAAATATTACCACTTATTTCACTTGGGTCCCTTTTGTCGCATTTATATCTAGAAATTATCTTTTTTAGTACATGTATGGACAAATGGATGGAAATCGTTCAAATTTTCATTAAATATTCACTTGAAAGGCACATGATCCATTCTTTTAGGGGAATTTTAGGGGTCTTCAAGTAGATTAATCTCATAACGAAATGGATTACGTAATAAATGTTAAATCAAAAAATCGAATTAAACTACCTTTTTGAAATTGTCAATTTGATGCCACATGGACATGTTAGGAAAAGGTCTCGAACCAAGCGAAACGGTTGTAAAATTGTTCGATTTAGATTTCAGTATTTTACCTACGATTTGAAATCGAATGAGATCGCTTAAAACATTTGAAAACATAAACAAAAGTACAAATTAAAAAATTCTAAAATTGATCCAAATTGAACATAGATCATATTGATAATATCTCATTTACCTCTAAAACATAATATAACAATTTGAATTTAAATTAAGCAGTTTGATGAATTGTGATTTACTAACTACCCTAACGTGATAAACCACACAATCCATAATAATTTATAGTTTTTACTCCATACTTCAAAAACAAAATCTTCTTCACATCCCAAGGTGAGAACACAAAAAGTTCTATAAGCTCTTCAGGTTATTGTGATTTATAGTTCATATATGTAGTTAGTTTTGTTAGTGATATTTAAGTGAACCAAAAAATGCTCCATCAGTAAGATACTACTCTAAAAAACTAAAATTCTAATATTGTGTCATAATGTATCGACTAAAAAATAGTCTTATGTAGACAATTTCAACAGGCATAAGCCTCCCAAAAGGTAATGAAGGCATTTACAATTTTCCTCAATCCAGAAGAAGATATGCCCTATTTCATTCCAAAATGGGTTTTTTTTTTTTTTTTCCCTCCCCTCGAAAGAGAGAGTATGGAGTCCTAAATGTGACAGGAAAATAAATGGGGACCCAAGCGAGAAATAGAATAGTTGGGGGGTTTTTGTGGGAATTTACACGATAAAAACCCAAGAAAATTTTCCCCTCTATATAAGGTCCCCCCCTCTCTCTCTAGAAGGCTAAACAAGAATTTATGTGGGGGAAGCAAAAAAATAAATAAATAAATCGTATTTCTATTGCATATATTTGATTGAATACTCTCTCTCTATTTATAGTGAATTATTGAAGCATTTTTTGTTGGGTTTTTCGGAAATGCCTTTCATGGATATATTCTTCATCCCTGAAGCCAAGGTTGAAGAAGAAGGCGAGTGGGAAAAAGAAAGATAAAAAATATATATATAAATTACTAGTATTTTTCGACGTTCTTTTTTTCGAAATCGTGTTTACAAACATCCGTTTTTGATCTGCTTTTTCAGCTGGTAATTCACTTTTTATTTTTCATAGTAGTTTTAGTTAATTGTTCTTCTGTAGAATTTTGTGTTTAATTTGATTTATTCTTGTTTCAGGGTCGTCGACTAGTATTATGAGTGATTCGATGGTGATGAACACTCCGGACGGACCTTTGAATACAAAAATGTCGGGCCCGGGCCAAATTGAGGTTGATTTTGCTAAATGCGATTGCTGCGGTCTGACTGAGGAATGCACTTTATCTTACATAGAAACGATTCGGGCTCGCTATCAGGGAAAATGGATTTGCGGGCTTTGTGCTGAAGCTGTGAAGGATGAGATTTTCCGATGTCAAAAATTGATAAGCCCAGATGAGGCCATGGCTCGACATTTCAACTTCTGCAACAAATTCAGGTCATCAGGCCCGCCGGAGGACCCGACGGCCCATTTGATTTCAGCCATGAGACAGATTTTGAGGAAGAGTTTGGAGAGTCCCAAGTCTATAAGGTCGATGCCGAGTAGTCCGATGAAGAACAGAGGGGATGGTAACAAGAAGGGGATCGGGTTGGCTCGGTCGGATAGTTGTATTCCGAGTTTGTCCCTGGTTGACACGCCGGCGTTGTGCGGTGTGGGAGAAGGTTGTGAGTTGTGAACGATGAGAAGGCAGGTTAGCATGGTAAATTTGATAGGGACATTCGAAAAATGAAAAGAAAGAAAAATATTAAAGAAGAAGATGAGGAAAAAATCACATAATCTTGTGCTTAACTTTGATTTTCAACAAGTGTAAACAGAAGAATCATGTAATGAAATGCAATAGAACTTTAGTATTTCTTCTACTTATAACTAGTTCAGTTTCATATTTGCTTATCTTGTAAAGCACGGAATGATTTATACAGCCGAGCCGACTCGACTCGACTCGACTCGACAATCATATACAAATCTTATTTTGGCTTGATCTTTTGTTCTCGCTCTAAAATGCTCGTTTTCAAATTCAGTACAAATCTAATCTAATATGATTCCTTCGAATTTCTTCATTTCCTATTTTCACAAAAATTCAATTAGAAGTTGAGACTCGCATTAGGTTCAAAGTCCATTCGACGATGCACGGAAGACCTTCGTCCGATCGAGAATATTGTCTGACAAGCAATTAGGTATTTGGGGGTACTTGGGGGGCTGATATTCATATTTGCTTCTTGAAAATGAAAACTTAGCCAGGCCATACTCACATGAAAAGAATCCCAAGGACAGCAAGCAATGATTGAGGAGATCCAGGCATTTTTGTGTCAGGTTTTACACTTGGATGGGATACTTTTAGCTTCTCATTAACTCCACAGACAGGTGGGACAGTACAACTAAGAGTCCATGAATGAATTGCCATACACAAATTTAGCACAACTGACTGTTCGTCATGCCTGCCCTCAGCATGTCCCCCTCACACTCGAGCCCGTCCCCCCTAACGGCCCCGAGACCAATCTGCAGCACATCACAGCCTCTCCAAAGGGGTCGTCTTGCATTCTTTACGCCTCTTAGACAGAATCCGGGATGGAGAGCGACTGAGGGAGTGGATGGTCAGACGCCCATGACATGAAGGGCCAACGAAAATGGACTCGTCATGTGAACCGCGTGCTGGTCCCACACACTTCTTCTTCCTTCTTGCACCTAACCTCAATCATTTGTATTGGTGGACAACCAACTCAATAATGCTCGTCTGTATTTGATCTTCGGGTAAAGAATTGATTCGGGTCCCTCCTATCCCTCTCTCCCTTACGCCATATATAATTGACTACAACTGTTTCTCTATTTATATTCCATAACCAAATAATTGTGGATACGAGTAACATCGGTAGTTGGTCAATTAAGGCACATAGGCATGAGGAATGCGGAAGTTTCGTGCTTACACGGAAGAGATTGTGACTTTCTAGTTATCGAAGTTAATGGAGACTAGAATTCGGCACGATAAAAATGAAAGTTCTAATCATAGATAGTGTACAATTCAATAAGAGCTCGGGAGGAATGCCAAAGTTTTGTGCTTACACGGAAGAGATTGAATTTCTAGTTACCGGGTAAAATGAAAGTTCTAATCATAGATAGTGTGCAATTCAATAAGAGCTCGGGAGGAATGCCAAAGTTTTGTGCTTACACGGAAGAGATTGAATTTCTAGTTATCGGAATCGATATAGACTAGAATTTGGCACGATAAAAATGAAAGTTCTATCATAGACTAAAAGTATAGTAAATAATAATCTAGGGTTTACAGAAACAAACAAAACAGCAATATAAGATAGGGATAATAGTGCCTTTTTTAAAACCAAATTTAGCATGCTAGAAAATAAGTCAGGGGCAATCATACATGTTAATTAATTGATTAGGTAAACAACTTTTAGAAGAAGGAAAATGGGGGAATCAACATGATTGGGGTGGACTTTTTTTGCACTTTGGAGATGCTTTCTTTGATTTGTTTGTGATTAAGAAAATTAATCCTAAAGTTGGGAGAAAATGACAGTTTTAGTTAATAATAATAGATTCAATCTTCAAAGATGATAGAAAATCCCCTCAACTTTGGAGACATCATCCCACCCCCTCTCCTATCTAGATACAGTCTATGTCCTACCCACGTTACTATGCCACGAACGGAGTCTAGGGAAGGCAGCTCGTTGGGACAAGGTGGAATCGGTTCAACGTTCTCCATCCTCGCCCTCGTCGACGTCCTCTTCCCGTCTATGATTTTCGAGAGATGGGACGGAGATTGAATTATACCCATTTATTATTAGATACAATTTAAATATAAAAACATAAAAATAAAATAATAAAATTCGAAGTGATATTTGAAGAATTCAGGACCAAACCATGTTACCCTTCCCAGATTACCTAGCAGGGTGTGGCAATACGGGAGAAGATAGGATTCATCCATAAGTCCAGAAATTTTATTAAGGAACGGGAATATGGTCCCTTCCTCAAATTTTATTTTTTATTTATCTTTTAAATTAAAAATGCATCTGAAAATAAATAAATTAGAAAACGGAACAAGAAATTGGAATATTTTAATTTTCACCCGTCTACCTAAAATCCCCGATAAAGCAAGGGACGGGAATGGCCAATCCCGGACCCTAAAATAAAAAATGAAAAATAGAATTATAAGCAATGATTATAATAAAAATGATCGTAAGCAATTGTTACAAGTATTTAAGTTCATTAATTAACAAAGGAATTAAAGACGATGAAATATATAGAATTTGAGAGGACTGGAAAAAAGGTGGAAGTGCTACGAGAATTCTGAATGAAATTTGTTTAAGGTTAAAACTGTCATTTAGCAATGTTTTATAGTACTAATGGTTGAGGGCAAGATTTCAAATGGACCTAAAATAAATGTTTAGTCAAGCTAAAAATGGATAAGATAATAGATTGAGAATGTATGCATTAAACGAGTTTGAATAAATACTCACTTTCATAATTCTCAACAAACGTATTTAAGATTGTAGGGAACTGAGGCTTCAACTAGAGGTGGCAAGAAGGCCACGTAGCTTGTCGGCTCGGCTCGGCCCGGCCCACGGGCAACTCGAGCTCCTTTCAGAACGAGCCCGAACACGAGCCGAACGGAGGCTGAGACGACAAGCCGAGCAAGGCTTGACAAGCGGCTCGTGAGCCATGCCCAAAAGCCTAAAGTTCATGAGCCCACGAGCTTAGCCCGTTAAAAAAAGGCACCAGTCACTTTTTTTAAAAAAATTGATCATTTTAATCACATAAAAAAATAAAATAAAATTGAGCTTGTGGATCGAACTCGGAGCTGACTCGATCCTTGAGCTCAAGAGCTCGTGGGCCAAGCTCAAGAGCCAAGCACGAGCTCTCATTCTTGAACGAGCTTTAGCTCGGCTTGTCCATGAGCCAACCATCACTAGTTCCAACCCAAAAAATTATCCCATCAAGAACGGAAGTGAATTATATGATCACAATATCTACATAATGTCTATTGGATCTGAAATTCCAATGACACTTTACCTACATTAGGACGCAGTCTTATTAGAACGTGTTAGACAAGAAAATGATCGACCAACATCAACATAATGTGTTGTAATTGCTAAAGATCAATTTGTTTTTGTTCTAATAGATCAAGTAATGAAACAGACGGTGAAGAGAGAGATTTTTATAGCCAACTTTCAATTTATTATCAATTTTTAATCTCTTTCTAGCGTTCAGCTAATCGTATTAGAATTCGTTGGGAGTGTTTAATATTCTCACACAGCACAGCTTAGAGAACTTTAAGATGCAAGAGCCACTTTCAATTTCTCTTAGTGCCATATGATCACACCAGAACAAATAGCCACTCAAGGATAAAGGCAAAATTCTATGCAATTGGGTGCACATCTTGTCAACTTTTTCGTTTCAGTATGTGAAAGAAGTGCATATTGTCACATAATAAAGTGAAAATCTTACTACTCTATTAACTCTTCATTTTTCCTACCAAAAAGAATATTGATCATCTTAATAACCATAGAGATGCAGAAGATCCGCGTTTCAAATCAGAGTACATAGTGAATGCAAATCAAGAAGTTTCTTAGTTATTCATTACACTCTATAGCAGAGAACGAAATTGAAATATAACCATGACAAGTTATGAACCCAAGACAAGAAGCTCTTCCAAAACTTGTCGCATTGTTGTTCAGCAAGTAAACTGATCGTACAGGATTGCTGAAGAACTGTTCATTCGGAGCAGAAACAGAATCGTTTAAAAGCACTATAATCACAATTTAACATACCCGTAAAATGACAAAGGTATCTCACCTGTCAAAGTCGATTATTCTGAGCGAAATGTAAATGCACTACCCAAAGTTGATTCCTTGTGCCAAAGGCAATTCGCTCCCATAATTGATTGTACTATAGTGTGCAAGGAAAATGACAGAATCAGAAATGGTTTCAACATCTGAACTGCTACTAAAATAAGGAAATATTTGCTAAAACTAATATCTGAACAGTGAACTGAAAAAATTTTAAATGGCTAAACTCATTACAGAATTGTAAGTACTCAGAGAAATTTTTTTTCTTTACTAAATGAACTGAACCAATGAACCGAATTAGCCTGTTTGATAATCTGTAAGCTGACACATGGAGGAAGGTGAGGACAAGAAGGGGAGCAAGTTCAAAGTCTGCCTTAAGGTTTTCTAGGGTTAATAACACAAATAGTCACTGAACTTTGTAAAAAGTTTTCACAGGGTCACTGAACTTTAAAAATCACCCAAGTCATCACTGAACTTTGTAAAAGGTTTACAGGGTCACTGAACTATGCAAAAGGTTTCTACGGGTTACTGAACTTTAAAAATCATCTCATTCATTACTAAACTTTGCAAAAAGTTTCCCATGGGATCACTAATTCAGTGATCTGTTGGGAAACCTTTTGCAAAGTTCAGTGGTCCGGTGGAAATTTTTTACAGAGTTTAGTGATGAATGGAGTAATTTTTAAAGTTCAGTAACCCCGTGTAAACATTTTGCTAAGTTCAGTGATAAATTGGGTGATTTTTAAAGTTCAGTGATCATGTGAAAACTTTTTGCAAAGTTTAGCGACCATTTGGGTTATTAACCCTAATTTCTACGGTGGTATAAATATTATAAATTTTCATATAGTGAGCCAATGAGCGAAATTTGAGTTCACATTAGAAAAGTGATGCATATTCTAAGTCATTTCAGTTTTATGTATGTTATCTTGTTATCAAAGCACCTAGTCTCAAAAATTAACTTGCAGTAGCAGTGCTGAGAATGCACTTTGACGGAAATAATATCGTCTAAGCCATAAGAATCAGAAATGGAAACTTCTTTGAATAAATGATGAATTTACCAAGTTGAGCGTCTCATGTATTGTTTCCAAGAATCACTTCCAGCTTCACGGCCACCTCCTGTAGCCTTTTCACCGCCAAAAGCTCCGCCAATCTCAGCTCCATTTGTTGGAATATTAACATTAACAATTCCACAATCACTTCCTTGAGGCCTGCATGAGAACTATGTTTGTGAGAAGCAATGAGAAGATACACCAGTGACCAAAGTCCTGCCAAAAAGATGCAATAGCGATCTTCTATTTTGATTACAAAATTCAGCCAGATATTCCATCCATGTTTTTCAGAAATAAAATCGTAAGCACAAAGCTCAATAATCAACATCACTCTTCTCAAGTCTAGCATCTGCCACTGTACAGTTCTTACATATGTAACAATAAAAAAGAGAGTGTTTATAACCACATTTAACATCTTACCCAATCCATTTGAATATAATTTCAGGTTTGTGGGTGAAGATGGAGCTACTTAAACCTTGAGGTACAGAATTGTTTATTTCAATTGCTTCCTTCAGACTCTGCAAAAAATATTAGGCACTTGAAATTGAGGTACAGCTCTAAATTAGAAAAGTGGGATGACAACTCTAAATTGAAAATTAGTGGATACCTTAAACTTCATAACATAAAGAACTGGACCAAACAATTCTTCCTTAACAACATCAGCATTTGGGGAGATTTCAACTATGGTGGGATGCACAAAATTTCCTTCAGACTCTATAACATTGCCACCTGTGAGTATCTTTCCTCCCTGGAACAATTTAGTAGGCAATATTCATAAAAGTCGAGTACACAATAAAAGGCTAAAAGAAAACAGTTTTACTGCTTTAGAGTGACTTGGTTTATGAGTCATTAAAGACATCTTAACACCACTATAGAAAAGGATTAGTATAATTTTTCTTCCAGAAATGAAGTAACCTTATATTTTGTGTTAAAGCATTCTCACTTTTGATTTAGTCTTCTAACAAGTAAAATTCAAGTGTATTACAAGTTCACATTCCCACTGAATATCTAAATGTAATTCTTTCTACAGTCTGGAATAATCATTAAGTGCATATCAGTTATAAATTATTACTGTTACCAATTGCAAATTTATTTTATAAGTAACAGTTCCCACCATCATTGATGTACATGTGCATTGCACGTACACGAAAATTTGTTCAAAGGAATAGACAAAACATATTGGATATTACTCTTTTGAGCTCGCACAGACAAAGTTCACAAACTTGTGATTTCAAGAGATTCTTGTGCAACTAGAAGGGCATGAAAAATACTAAAATTGAGCTTCTACAATAGGTTTAAAAAAAAAAAAAAACAGCAACAGGAGTGCACGAACACTGTTGCTGGGACGATTAAGAAGAGGTTAGATTTTTGTGCAAATGTTTGTATTTTATATGGACAGATAATGTCCGATAGGAATCAGCCTTTCCCTCTCAATCACTGAGTAGACAGAGAACAAAAGAAGCCTAAAGATAGTATTTATAGCAAAACACGACCCTCGGTTTCAGATCAACAGTTACGGATGCATGTCAAACTGAAAATGATTTAGTGAAAAACTAGTCGAGCAATAGCACAAACCTGAGACTTGATTTTCTGTATTCCCTTCTCAAAATTTTCCCTTAAAGCACGAGTATGCAGTGGCCCAAGTAAGGTACCTTTCTCTAAAGGATTTCCTATCTTGACTTGTTTGTATACATCAAGTAATCGTTCAAGCACTTTGTGATAAATACTCTCTTGAAGAAGCTTCATTTCCAGAGCCAAAAGGAGGAGTTAGATTTGAAAAATTAGGTTTCTACCACTAAAAATGCAGAAGATAATGTCAAATATTTCACACTACCAGTCTGCGGCAGGTTGTACATCTCTGACCAGCTGTACCAACAGCAGCAAACAAAACAGAGCGAACAGCAAGTTCAGTGTCAGCATCATCCATGACAATTATAGCATTATTTCCACTCAATTCAAGCAGGGATTTTCCAAATCTTTGATTTACTATTTGTTGAACCATTAGACCCACCTACAATGGGCACACATTAAACGAATAAGAAATATGATAGGACCATCAGGTAAACTAGTATAGGAGCTACTCTTCTCCCATTCACAGAACTGTTTGGCATAAGATTTTGGAGTTGTTTTCCTTCGGCAACTTTCTCTCTACCGAGAACTCAAAGTTTTCTTTTGTTCATGAATTATAAGAACCCAGAGCACAGCAAATTTGGTTGAATGCAATTCTATAAATTACTTAATTATTGTATAACTAATCTGTATATTTTGCTGTAATTACCTCAAATATTTTCCAACTTCCAGAAATGAGATTCTTGCCAAATCCATCCTTCTGCCTGGAGTAGTAGTAGACAGATATATGAATACAATAACGAAAAATGTTGCAAAAGATGTCAACTGAACTCAGTCTAGTTAAATGTAACATGAGCGAGGAGCAAACATTTGTTTTGCAACTAAATAAAGGTATATTCTCATACATAGAAATTAATACCAACAAAATCAGACTATAGTTATAGAGATACAGATAATTGCAGAACAAAAAATGAGTTTATTCATTATTTTATTTAAAATGTTTTAATCATTTGTAAGTTTTGAAGTATGATAAGGATATCATACTTATTACAATGGCCAAGCAAGGGAAAATGAGGAGGAGGAGGGGTATATATCATTTCTATACTACTTCAATAGAATTCGTTCCATGTTCACATCACAAAAAAATGGTCATTCTCTGACGATGAACATAGCAAGCATCGAAAGAAAGGCATAGAGGAAAGGTTCGGAAATAGGCTGTCTGATAGAATTTAAAAGCAAAGGAAGTGAGAAAAGAGAGACATTAGAGGCTTTAATAAATCTATCAACCACTGAAGTGCTCGTGCTCATATTTTGTTATTAAAAATTACACTTTTTGTTCTCGAAGAAAAGCTATATTTCTTACTAAACAAGCACCAGAAAACAGTACCTCTGTACTTCCAGTGAATGAAACTAGAGGAATGAGAGTATCTTCTACTATAGCTTTACCAATTTCAGCATCGCGACGAAATGTTGTGAGAATTGCACTGGGTAAATTGTTTTTCTCTAATACTCCAGCAACTATCTTAGTCGTGGCTATGTGATGTTGGATGATTGGCGTTAGAGTTTGAAGAAGAATTGGACCGAAAATCGGCGAAACGAGCTGTTCCGAAGAAACGAACATAAATTTTTGCATCAGTGTCAGAATTTCTATTATAATATGTTTTCGTAAATGTCTCTCAGTGCTCTAGACCATGCCAACAGCGGGTTCCCCGATTGATGTCATTTTCCAGCCTCAAATTTGTAGTTTAAGGCATGATACCCGGTCGCCAAAGTTTTAGCGTTATTTTTTTATATTTTATTAAATGTCTGTTTTAGTCTTTTTGCTTCAATTAGGGTTTTCAGAAACTATTTAAAGTCTCATTTGTTTTTGAATTTCGCCATTATTGAATATTATTGGAGGTTATTGTTTTCTTTGAGTTTCAATTGTTCTNAGCGGGTTCCCCGATTGATGTCATTTTCCAGCCTCAAATTTGTAGTTTAAGGCATGATACCCGGTCGCCAAAGTTTTAGCGTTATTTTTTTATATTTTATTAAATGTCTGTTTTAGTCTTTTTGCTTCAATTAGGGTTTTCAGAAACTATTTAAAGTCTCATTTGTTTTTGAATTTCGCCATTATTGAATATTATTGGAGGTTATTGTTTTCTTTGAGTTTCAATTGTTCTTGTTGGATTTACGTTTGTAAATCCAAGGCTCCCGTTCTGCTTCACGATGGTAATTAAAGGTGTGGTTGGAGCTCCCTTCCTGAAATTAGGGAAAAATAAGACTCACGGATAAGCTAAAATCTTTAATCATGCTAGGATGTGGTGGAGGCAGATAGGTGGTTAAAGTAGTAAGTAGACAATGGTAATTATACATCTTGAAGATGATATTCCCAGTTTTATCCATTTTTCAGTTCATTTAAATTTTTCTTTTCTCCTACATTCTTATCTGTTTGAAAATGTTACAAGAAGTTAGCAAAAATAATAATCAAGAATGTCCAAGGAATCAAAGGAAAAGAGCCATTTCTAATGACATAAAAATTATAGATGTGTGGCAATATATTCACTCTAAAATTGATTTGGTGAAATTTAGTGCTCCATGATGGAAAGAGTTTGGAATAGTGTTTGACATTCACTTAACAATTGATGGTGTAGAAATTGTACATAAAATAACTCACCAGACCACACAATTTCCGCAGACTACCGCAATGCATGCGTTCCACCCTATATACACGCAGTGAACACTTTTAACACTTGAAATGCCATGAGAAGACAAAACAGAGATTCGTTAGATATTAAAATTAGATGTGGAAAAAGAATGAGGCTTGGCTGAGCAAAAGTAAATAAACCTATGAAGTTTGCTGTAAATTCTTACCAAGAACAGCACAAGGGAAATTGAAAGCTGTGATTATTGGAATTTATAGTTTGTAGAAGGTTATTTTGGTCTTCTCTATTTTTACTTTGTTTTCTAGTGCTCATCAAGTTAGTATATATATCCGGTGAGTATGCAGTGTAATTCATAATTTCAGTATAAGGAAAAAGATTTTCCTGTCTCTTTTCTTCTTCATTCTCTAGAATTATACTCTTGTCATTTTAACATGGTATCAGAGCATTGATCCTTGTTGCGATGGCATCACAAGCATCATCTATTGGAGACTTAATTGATGAAGAAGCCAATTCAATTACCAGCAAATCAATCACAGATCTAAGTAACCCTTACTACCTCCACTATGGCGACAACACAGGTATGCAGCTCATATCTGTGGTGCTTACGGAGGACAATTATGCGACGTAGAGTCACGCTATAGATAAATCGAGTTCTCATGATCTGCTGTACAGCGCTTGAAGGCGATGCCATCACATTGTATCCTCGTGGATCATCAATTCTATTCCTAAGGATCTTTATCCAAGTGTGATGCACAAGGATTCAACTAGAGATATATGGACTGAGCCGAAGGATCGATATAGCCAAGGTAATGGACCTCAAATTTATGAGCTGAAGAAGCCGATCTATTCGATTTTACAAGAGAACAGCTTGGTTAATTCATATTTTAATCGATTTAAAGGACTGTGGGAGGAACTTGATAACTACAGACCAGAGATTAGTAGTGTTAGTTATAAAAGGAAAGAGCAAGTTACGCAATTCTTAATGGGGCTTGATGACCATTATTCTTGATTTAGAAGCTAGATCTTAATGATGGATCCTCTGCCGCCACTTAACAAAGTGTTTGCTCTCATTTTGCAAGATGAGAGGCAAAAGGAAGTTATAACTAAGAAGCAGCTGCGTTTGCTAATAATATAGTACAAGGATCCAATGGAACTCAGAGAAATGTTGGGTTGAATCAATTCCAAAGAAAAGAGAGGCCTATATGTAGTTATTGTGGCATGCTTGGTCACCTGAAGGGAAAGTGTTACAAGTTAGTAGGATATCCTCCTGGACATCGGTTTGATAAAGGCAAAAATTATGTGGCAAATGCTGTAGGTCAGGCTTTTGATGGTAATCAATCTGATGTTATGGAGTCTCTTTCAAGGATTGTCATCACTCCAGACAAGTGTAAGCAGGTTTTGGCTATGTTAGTCCCTCAGCTAAAAAGACAAATATCTACTGGTTCTCAAACACAAAATCAGTCTCAGGATCACGAACCATTAACTACTGACTACTCAATACCAAATGCCTTTGCCTTTTCAGGTAAATGTATATTTCATAATACACATGAAGGTTCAGCTAAATGGATAATAGACACAGGAGCTTCAGAAAATATGGTGTGCTCCATTTGGCATTGGACCACTGTGTCACACAAGGTTGAAGTATTGGTTAGATTACCTAATGGTGATACTGCTGAGGCTACACACGTTGGGACAGTAAAGCTGTCTGATACATTTGTTTTAACTAATGCGTTGGTGGTTCCTTGTTTCACATTTAATCTGATTTTTGATAGCAAATTGACACTCAAACATAACTTTTTTTTGATATTCTTACATGGGTATTGTTTTGTCCAGGATCTTTCAATATTAAAGACGATTGCGGTAGGCAAACTTGAAGATGGACTGTATGCCTTTCAAAGTTCTGCTCAACACCTCCATGATAAGCCTACATATAAATGTCCTCAACATGATACTCCTGGTACTCAGCATATTAATAGTCATCACAATAGTTTTTCTGATCTTTCTAATTCAAATTGCAATTCTTGTTTCAGTTTACATTGTAATAAAGCTAGACATGCTACTTGTAATTCCATAAACGATCTAAATGTAAAGACTGGTATTGATCTATGGCATTGTCGCTTGGGGCATATTCCTAACTCAAAATTGTTTGTTTTATATAATCTTGTTCCTGCTATCACATTCAGTAAACATCTACATTGTACCATTTATCCTATAGCTAAACAATACAAATTACCAAAACCAGAGCCTTAAAGAAATTTGATATCATCCATTGTGGTATATGGAGACCATATGCAGTTCCCTCATTAGATGGTTCTAAATATTTTTTTGACTATATTTGATGATTACGCTCGAATGACTTGGACCTACCTTATGAAGGAAAAGTCTCAAACTAGATCCATCATTCAGTATTTTTACCATTTAGTTCAAACTCATTTTGAATGTAACTTGAAGGTTATCAGATCTGATAATGGATAAGAGTTTAACATGATTGAGTTTTATCATTCTAAAGACATTATCCATCAACTTAGCTGTGTTGAAAACCCTCAGCAAAACGGTGTGGTGGAGAGAAAACATCAGCACCTTCTAAACATTGCTAGAGCCATTGAGTTTCAATCCAATTTACCTCATAGATTTTGGGGAGAAAGTCTACTAACAGCTACTCATCTTATCAATAGA
>CAIGRK010180935.1:0-16299 GCA_903798315.1 Fraxinus greggii | reverse complement strand
TTTTTTTTTAAAAAAAAAAATTTATTTGTTTTTTTTTTTTTTTTAATGCAAACCTTTGTCTAGAGCTGTTAAATGGGAGAATAAATCTAACAACAATTTTTTAAAACAACCATACTTTAAGAAAATAATTTATACAACCAAGTATTGCTCGAAGACATCAATGTTCACAGAAAATATAATTTTCTTTAAGTTGTGAAACAGATGTTAAACAGATATTAAATTGGAGAATTAGTTGTTCTCTTCTGCATTGTCATCATTTGATAACCATAAATATCTTTGCTAGCCTGCTTGGTCATACTTTTTGTTGAGCACCTGCAAATTTTTGCTGTAGTCTAGGAGTAATATAATGCATATGGGTGTGATAGAGCATTATATGGTGCAATCATCCGAATCAATTAACTACCTAATCAATGTTTGAATCACATATCAAGAACGTCCTTTCCTAATTTAAAAATTTATAGGCCAGATAAAAGATATCCTTTTTTTCCCATAAAGAATATTATCTAAATAGATTGTATGATGAAGACAATTATGTGCCATTAGGATTTGCATTATATGCTAGGAGGAATCTCATTACATAACTAATGTGAAAAACATCAGTTGTAATTTTTGCTGTTACATAGAATTCTTTGAAAATTGAAACCTTATTAGCATTTGAGTTTTCATTCACTTGAAGAAAATATAAAAAATTGCCATCAAATTGGTCAACAGTATCAAATGGGGTGTGCTTTAGGAATTGATAAATGAAATCCAACAAGTCCTTAGTTACTTTTATATGTAAAATATAATTATACTAACTAGAAAATCAGTATAGTCCTCCACTCTTTTTTCCATTTTTCCTGCTGTTTTGGTAAGGGTGAGTAGGGGAGGCTGACGCTTCATTTTTCCTTGTCTGTACATTTTAGGACAATGCAGTGTGCATCACAGTTCGAGAGGTTTTTTACGATGTAATGTTCCAATTAGTCTTATGATAATTCTGCATATGTACATAGGCTTAATAATTGAGATGATAAATAAATAATACCTCTGAATTCATTTTGATGATTTTTCTCAATGACTTTCTTCAGGAATTGCTGCATAGGAAGCATCAGAATTTAAATATCTACAGATAAATTAGGAGAAGAGACTTCAGAAAACATTTGGATTGTGAACTTCGTATGTACCCCTCATATATATATACATATCTCAGCTTATAATGATGTCATTACACGCAGCTAACAGGTTGGTTCAGAGTAGACACGTTCACGGAGAGCATTATCAAATGATGTCGTGAAGATTTTAGGTTTGATTTTTGAAAATGACCTAAGTTCCTTTATCAAATTTAGACTGAGATGTAAATCAGATTGTGGGATATACTTTGGAGAATCCATTCTAGTTAATTTGTTGTGCTCCTCTTCAACAAGATAGTACCACTGGTAAAGCATAAAAAGACACAATTATTTTTTGTATTCTTTTTCTCGTTTACTTTTCGCCAACTCTGATTACTGGCTAACTTTTTGTTTTTATTTTTCTGGGATTTGCATTTTTATCAAATTGTAAGTGAGGTTGAGTTCGATGTGTTAGTGTGTAATAGGAGAGAGATAGCCGTCTAGGCTTCTGTTTAACGAAGGATTCTTAATTTACAGGTGGTTCTGTATTTGACGAGTTCAAAACTTCATTTCTGTATGAAACAGATAAAATGTTCGGTTTATAATTTCGTTGTCCTCTCCTTTTATTATGTCCGTTTGTTCTGTCTTTTGCTGATATTATGTTACTATAGTTCTTGGAATGCTCGTCTTTGTTTAAATAAATCCTTCTTGTTTCTATACTGTTGGTAAAGACTGACTTGATTTTTTTTTCTCTCTTGCTCTCTTCAATGAGGAATTCCACCAGTCGACACAAATATCTAAAGACATCTTTAATCAAATATAATTGTACTATTTTTTTTTAGATAATATGGTCTCTATTTGGTGCAAATTCTTTAAAATTATGTTTTTCTAAACTCATTTTTTATTTCACATTCTCTCAGTAAGATAATTTTGTACGTGAACTCATTATATATTCATACTTTTTAATCACAAATTTTTCATAAAATCACTTTCCAAAAAATTTATTCTCAAAAAATCTATCTCAAACAAGTCTGAGAGAAAATTTGCAACTTGCCTTTTTTCCCTGTTCTCCTCGTTCTTCTTTGGATTCTTTATTTTTCCAATGGGAAAAGAAGAAAATAATCCACTGACAGCTTCCAACAGCTTAAAAGTTGAAAAAAGTGAATTATTTGCCGCTCCCACTTTCATCTTTTTGCTGTTGGAATTCTCCCAATATGAAAATGACCTCAGCATACATCACAGGAACTTCAATGAAAATATATTAGAGGTGTAAATCAAATCTTGCCAATTTGTTTTGAAGCGGTAGTGCCGACTCATTAGAAAATTATAGGCCGCTTGGATCGACCCAAAAAATGTTCCATACCATGCTAGAATTGGAACATATCACCCCGTTCGGCACAATTTTGAACTAAAATAGACTGGTTATATGTCTATTACAAAAAAAAAAAAAAAGAGAGAGAACTATAATAAGTATTAACAGAAAACAAAATCTAAATAGTGTTAGCTCCAAAATTTTCCTTCAAACAGAAGTAGAGAATCAAGACTCTTTATGAAGAAAACTTTAGTCAATGTGAAGCTAGAAACACTCCTTTTTTACATTAATATATGGTAAATACGTCACACATGGGCATAATGCAGTCAATCCACCGAAATAAATAATGATTGCATCAAATTGTTGATATGCAAACAGTTCATCATCTTATGCTATTTAACAAATGAACTGCTGAGATCAAATCATTATTCTTAATGATCTTCTATTGATCCCAAACAGTCTCAAACAATGGCATCAAGCCAGAACCTGAAAGATCTTCAATGGGTTCTGCATGTGATGAAATCCGACAGTCTCGACCTGCACAGCGTCTCCTTCTTCCTTTCCCAACCAAGTTCGGGTTGTCACCAAGAAACAGAAAATTCCCTGAATGTAAACATTTCAGAAGATAGCCCTCAGCACTTCTCTCAGCTTCTTAAAGTTTTAGGAACAGCCGTTGGCAGCCGGTCTTCATTGAAGAACTTGGAGTTCCACCAGGTCGAATGGGAGCTTCAACAAGTAAAAGATCTCCGGTTGCTGCTTGAAAACAGCTTGAGAATCAAGCAATTAGTGTTTCAAAGAAACAAGTTTGATATAGTGTGTTTATCAGAGTTAACAGATACTTTGAGGATGAATAAATGCATTAAGGAAATCATACTATCTGAATCAGGTATTGGTTCGGATGGAGCTGGACTCATTGCTTCAGCTCTTAAGGAAAATGGTAGCTTAGAAGAATTGCAAATATGGGAAGACTCAATTGGGTCGAAGGGGGCGGAAGAACTATCTAAAATGATTGAAGCAAACTCAACTTTGAAGATGTTGACGATTTTCGACTCCAAATCAATTACTGCAACACCTTTAATTTCAGCTGTTTTGGCGAGGAATCGATCTATGGAGGTTCATGTCTGGAGTGTAGATCGCAACAAGAGAAGTTCCAAGGTGGTTGAATTCGTACCTGAGAATAACACACTTAGGATATACCATATTGATATTTCAGGAGCTTGCCGAGTTGTTTGTGCCTTGGGGTGGAATTCAACTGTAAGATCCCTTGACATGACCGGAGTCAAGCTAAAGTCGCACTGGGCAAAGGAATTTCGTTGGGTACTCGAACAGAACCGAAGTCTTAAAGAGGTGAATTTGTCTAAAACTTGCCTAAAAGACAAAGGAGTTGTTTATGTTGCAGCAGGACTGTTTAAGAATCAGAGTTTGCAGAGCTTGTACCTTGATGGAAACTTGTTTGGAGGAACAGGCGTAGAACATTTACTCTGCCCTTTGAGCAGGTTCTCAGCACTGCAAAATCAAGCAAATGTGACTTTGAAGTCGGTAACTTTTGGGGGACGGAAAACCAAGATAGGCAGGGACGGGCTAGCAGCGATTCTACAGATGCTGACTTCCAATCAGAGTGTAACTCGCTTCGGAATATATGATGATGAGAGTTTGAACGCAGACGATATGGTCAAAATCTTCAAGAGCTTGGAGAGGAATGCCACTTTAAGATGCTTGTCTTTACAAGGTTGCAAAGGCGTGAAGGGTGAGGCCGTGCTGCAAAGTATAATTGAGACATTAAATGTCAATCCTTGGATCGAAGATATTGATCTTGCGCGAACGCCACTGCAGATTGCTGGGAAGGCAGAAGGAATATATCAGAGATTGGGCCAGAAAGAAAGGACAGAACCAGAACCAGATATTGATTTGCTCAAGGACATGACAATGACAGTGCCCAAGACTTGCCGAGTCTTTCTATGTGGTCAAGAATTTTCTGGTATGCTCACTGCAATATTGAAGATCCTGATCTTCTAGAATGAAAATGTTATCGATATGCAATAATCTGGTTTGATGTGCAGGTAAAACTACACTATGCAATTCCATATCCCAGAACTTTTCACCTTCAAAACTGCCATACGTGAATCAAGTAAGAACTCTGGTGAACCCTGTTGAGCAAGCTGTCAGAACAGTGGGAATGAAAATAAAGACTTTTAAAGACGAAGACACAAAGATCTCAATATGGAATCTTGCCGGGCAGCAAGAGTTCTATTCGCTGCATGATATCATGTTTCCAGGGCATGGCAGTGCATCCTTGTTCCTGATCGTATCCAGTTTATATAGGAAGCCAAACAATAGAGAACCGAAGACACCCAGTGAGATAGAAGAAGATCTCAAGTACTGGCTCAGGTTTATTGTTTCCAACTCAGGACGAGCAGTGCAGCAATGTATGCTGCCTAATGTCACTATGGTGCTCACACACTATGACAAGATCAACCAACCATCTGATAACTTACAAGCTACTGTAAGTTCAATTGAAAGAGTAAGAGAGCAATTTCAAGGTTTTGTTGAATTCTATCCAACTGTATTTACTGTTGATGCAAGATCAACTGCATCTGTGAGCAAACTCAGTCATCATCTCCGGAAGACAAGCAAAACGGTTCTTGAAAGAGTTCCACGAGTTTATCAGCTTTGCAATGATCTCGTAAAAATTTTATCAGATTGGAGACTAGAAAACCGCAACAAGCCAGCAATGAAGTGGAAGGAGTTTGGGGAGCTATGCCAAGTGAAGATCCCATCCCTAAGAATTCGCTCGAGACACGATAATAAGGAGAAGGTGGAGATGAGGAGGAGGGCAGTTGCCACCTGTCTTCATCATATAGGTGAGGTGATTTATTTTGATGAATTGGGGTTCTTAATCTTGGATTGCGAGTGGTTTTGTGGAGAAGTACTTGGTCTGCTAACAAGAATAGATGTCAAAAGACAAAGTTCAACTGAAAAAAGTGGATTCATAAGCAGAAAAGAGTTAGAGAAGAGTATAGCTGGAAGTTTGCACAATTACATTCCTGGAATGGGCTCAAATGTTTTCGAGAACCTGGATGCCAGCGATCTTGTAAAAATGATGTTGAAACTGGAACTCTGCTATGAACAAGATCCATCGGACCCCAATTCACCTCTACTAATCACCTCCAATCTAGAAGAAGGCAGGTGGAAACCTCAGAGGTGGCAGGTCAACACTTCTGATTGCATTTACATAGGGAGACATCTTCACTTGGATGATTCGAGCCACATGTTTCTCACGCCAGGCTTCTTTCCCCGCTTACAGGCAAGTCCCTTTATTTACTTCTTGCCATTTATCTCCTGTAGCTGACTTTTGATCAGATGGTTCAAATTCATGAGTTCTTAAATCGGAGTTTTGCTGACATCTAGGTACACTTACACAACAAAATCATGGGGTTAAAGAATCAACATGGAGCATCATACAGCCTTGAGAAGTATCTGATCTCTATAAGCATAAACGGCATCTACATACGCATAGAGCTTGGTGGACAACTGGGTTATTACATTGACGTACTTGCATGCTCGACCAAAAACCTAACGGAAACACTTAGACTCTTCCAGCAGCTCATAATACCAGCAATCCAGAGCCTCTGTCATGGGATTACTCTGATTGAAAATGTTCTTCGTCCAGAATGTGTTAAAAATCTAACACCCCCCAGATATAGGAAAAATCAATATGTTCCTCTGCAGCAATTGAAACAGGCGCTGCTCTCAGTTCCTGCAGACAGCATGTATGATTATCAGCACACTTGGGAACCATTGATGGATTCTGGCAGCCCTGTTCCAGGATCTGATTTTGATTTTGCTAGGAATTTGTTATCTGATGATGACTTCCGAGAAGTACTTCACCGTAGGTACCATGACCTTCATAACCTTGCTGTAGAACTTCAAGTTCCATTGGAAATCGATCCAGAGCATCCTTCAACTGGCAGTGAAGAAATAGATGGTTCGATTGAGCCAACATTTGCTGGGATAGCCAAGGGTGTCGAAACAGTTCTGCAGAGACTAAAGATCATTGAACAAGAAATCAGAGATATAAAGCAGGAAATTCAAGGTCTGAGATATTACGAACACAGGCTTTTGATTGAACTTCATAACAAAGTGAACTACCTCGTGAACTTCAAAGTTCAACTTGAAGAAAGAAAAGTACCAAATATGTTCTATTTTGTCAAAACTGAGAACTACTCAAGGAGATTAGTCACCACCATGATTTCAGGCATGACTGCACTCCGGCTGCATGTTTTATGTGAATTTCGACGAGAAATGCACGTGGTTGAAGATCAGCTTGGTTGTGAACTAATGCAAGTAGACAACGTCACGGTGAAATGCCTTGCTCCATATATGAAAAAGTTCATGAAACTTTTAACATTTGCCCTGAAGATTGGAGCCCATTTAGCAGCAGGGATGGGAGAAATGATACCTGATCTTGGAAGGGAGGTGGCACATCTGGTTGATTCTCCCACTCTTTACGGGGCAGCCGGTGCAGCTGCTGCTGGAGCTGTGGGGGTTGCTGCATTAGGAAACGGGAACAGAAGCAAGGGCTCAAGGGACATTCAACAAGATCTTAAAGCGGCTCAGCAATGGATGGTGGACTTTTTAAGGGATCGAAGGTGTTCAACTGGAAAAGATATTTCGGAGAAGTTTGGACTATGGCGAGTCAGATACAGGGATGATGGCCAGATTGCATGGGTTTGCAGGAGGCATATGTACACAAGAGAAAATGAAATAATTGAAGTACCGATCTAATCAACTTGTACATAGTGGAACATTAAAATTTCCTCTCCTAGTTTCTCCTTGTTGAACTTTTGAATTTGCAATTACACAAGGTTAGAACCTTTGCTGTTAGCTATCATCTTTTATGCTCCAAGACAAGATCACGTTCCTCGATAATAATCTGAAGAATGTGGAAAAATAATATTGAAAGCTAAAAATGCCATCATTATGCATCTATGAAAAGTCTAGTGAAGAACTATGGACAAACCAACCCATGATTTTTGGTATGTTGTCAAACAGAAAAGAAAAACTGATACTTCAGCTAAACACTGCCTTTTACTCAACCACATCAACAGGTAATTACAGGAAAAGGTCACGATGATCCATTACTGAAGGGAAGTTGATAATCAACACAGTTATTACAATCAGAGAAAAGATTAAAAGTCCAAAAGTGAAAGTCGAGGACAACGATCTCTAACAGAACAAAGCTCTTAACACGTACAAGTAGAGATCTTTTCCACCATCTGAAACATTCCCATCTTACAATAATTAACACCACATTACACAATACATTTAGTTTTACAACTAGCATCAGTTTCAACTCTTAAGCAATAAAATCATCAGTGTACTCTGAGCCAATCGAATCAACGCTCAGAAGAAAGCTCTACTCCCATAAAACACTCGGGAGCTGGAGTTCTTAGATGCTGGCGATTTCTGATCCAAACTTGAATTCCCAGAACTGGTTGGCCCACTTTCGTACTCCATTGGAAGCTTCATCTTTGCCAATGACTCAGTAAACTGCTGCATGCTCTTCATGTACATATCCACAATGTCCTGCTGCACCACCTTCGACTCTTGTTCAATGTTTACAGTGACAAGAGGCTTTAGAAATTCATTACTTGACATGCCACCTGATGCACTTGCAGCATCTCCATCATCAGCATTTTTCTCCTTCAGATCATTCTTAGGAAAGGAGACATATTCCTGGTTTGGAGATTTTGAATCTTTGTGGGTCTCAGAGGACTCGGAGCTCGGAGGGAGTGAAGCAGAAGAAGTTCCATTTCTTGATACACAGCTAGGAGGGGAATCATGCTTGGGGAATAGAGTGGAACTGATAGTGTCAGTCGAGAAACTTTCCGCAGGTTGAACCCCTATATCCGAGCTTATTTGATTTTCAGTATCGGAAGTAACCAGGCTCTCTGAACTCTCGGAGTCCTGATTGGCACATTTGATCCCAAAATACTCAGAAACCATTTGATGATTCTCACTCACCACTTTAGGATCTGGGAATTCAATATTTTCAAAGTCATCCGGAACAGATGCAAGTGATTCTTTATCCTGCACAACTCCATCAGTAGCCACAGACGTGGGTAGAGCAGGAATTGGAATCACATCAGGTGACGCTCCAACATAAGAGAGGGATAACTGAACAAATCCGGCTGGGGAGTGGAAGAGATCGGTTGAGGAAAGGGAAAATTCTTTCTCTAACTTCCCACTGTTGAGAAGGACTTCAGACAAAGGCACCAAAGCAAACCCAAGCAATTGATCTTCAAGATAATTCCTCACCCTGCTTAGCATCCATATCTCACATTTGAGTGAGGAATAAACCTTATGAACATTAAGTCGGAGATTCTCATTGAAGATTGGATTTCTTCCACCGCCATTAATGATTTTGGTGGAGACTGTATTTTCAGGATCACTAGTGAGGCAAAGTTTAGCATAAACATCTTGCTTTTGGTAGATGCAAATGTTATGGATGTCCCTAGCCTGGTGTATGTAAACCTCCAAAATGCCGAGGAAATCCTCTTGGTTTGAGCTTATAGCTTCTTTCCTTCCAAATACAGTTCCTCTCGATAGGCAGCCGGCATTCTCTACGAAAAGGTTAGTGTTTTGCTTCTCAGGCTCAGGAAAAACAGAAGAGCTTTTCAGTGGCGACACAACAGACTGAGGAGAATCCATGGCAAAAACAAGATATTAAACCTGCAAAGGAACCCAATATCAACTATAAAATCGAAACTCATAGCACTCTGTTGTTGAATCATAATAAGTAATACCCCAAAACACATGCTTCTACAAAAAAATTAGACCTGAAATTTGAAACCAGCAGCAATCACTGCTCGACATAATAAATTTATATGTAATTAAGCACATTTCGGAACCAGAGCCACAAAAGCAGAGGTAGACTAAGCAGAAAAATATGAATACCTCAAGAATCCAAAAACCAGAGCTCACAATTCCTACGGCGTATGTATTACACCTCCATAATGAGAAAGAAAAATAGCCAATAAATCAAACAAAGGGTTCAATCCAAACACAAATCATACTCTCCAATTCTGAACATACAAACAAGGTTACGCCCAAATACAGTAACGTAAAATAAAATTTAACGTAAAATAAAATTCGGGAGTCTTGAAAAAAAACCTCACCAGATGAAACCTTACTTTCCAAAACCCAGGTGGTAGCAATAACAAAAAATTATCGGTCAAACCGTTAATCGGAGCAGAATTTGAAATGATTTGTTTGTTCGAAAACCCTAAATAGAGTCCGCACAAGAACAGCAACACAGATCTCAAGAGAGCAAATTCAGGTTCAATACATCAATCAAGAAAAAGAAAAAAAGAAAAAGAAAAAGTAACTGACAAATCAAATCAACATAAAAGATGAAGCACCTTTCTTGTCTCTTTAACTCCAAGGACCAAAGTGAAACAAATTTCCTGCAATAAAATCCGGTTATAATCCAACAAAAGACCCTGTTCTTAAACCGAGGTAATTTTCAAGATAACGCAGTGCTCAAGAATCAGTTCAGTACAGAGAATAAAAAAATTTGAGAGTAATCATGGGATTGAACTTGTCGGAAACCTCTGTTTGTGTGCACTGTTGGAATGTACAAGTAGTATCGCTGTTTGTCTACAAATAATAGAATTATATTAATTTGATAATCACATATGACAAAACTGTCATTCAAGCCAAATTCACAATCTATCAGAATCCATCTGTACTAATTTTATATGAATTGATTGAAAATTCCAACTTCACCAGATAGGTTTAGAGTCCCGTTTGGATGGAATTCTACTCATAAAAAAGAATTATTTTCCTTGTCTAAGGTTAAAAATAGAATGGGAAAAAATAGGGTGATATGGCAAGTGTTGATTGAGTGTTGTTTTTTTTGCCCCAAACTGCTCTATCGCGCGCCGACACGTGGCGCACCTGTTTTTAAATCTGTTTTTCATCCTATCCCTGAAGGATATTTCCATAAAAAAAACTATCTAAGGCCATGTTTGATTGCTCTTTCTTTTCCATGGAAGATGGAAATTAAAATTCATTTTCACATTTTTGCATGTTTGATTGACTAAATTTTTCATGGAATTGATTTTCCACATTTTCTTGATTTTTGAGGAAAAGTTTTTCTCATGGATTTGGTGGGAAAAACTTTTGTAGGCAACTTATTTTTTTAATTTTTTTATTCTGGCTGTGGAAACAAATTCTATCCCAAATTTTATCCATTTAATAGACAATTTTCATAGAAAACAAAGTCAAACGAACACCAAAAGATCCAAAATTTCAATATTTTTCAGGTGAAAAATTATACCAATCAAACACAATTAATTGACAATTCTCAGTAAAACAAGTTTTAGGCAATTCAATTCTCTAGAATTCATTTTCTTTCCACTCAATTACATTCTTGTAATCAAACGGACCCTAGATTACTTTTCTTTGAAACGATTTCTAGTCCGATAATGTATTTTCAAAATATTATCTAAACATATTTAAAGATAACTTTTTAGTATTTGAAACATCTTTTAATTTTTTAAAAACTCTGCCAAACAATCCTTATTTGTACTAAAAAAATTGATATTTTAACTATTTCGCCGACAAAACGTCTTTTCTAAATAGCCGTTCTTCACAATGGCCAAATATCATTGCATTTTATTTAACAAAAATGGTTAGTAATCAGTTTAGTATTTTGTGATAATTATTTATGTGAGTAATTTATAGAAATTACTTTTAATTTATAGCTTAAACTGCATAAGGCGGGTGAATGGGATCATTGATTTATTTTGAGATACTTTAATGTAGCTTTATTTTGTGGGGTTGGTTCTGAAGTGAAAGCCGATTGAGAAGATAGGTGAGTGCGATTTATAGGTGGAAGTTGGGCAGTGGAGTGACGTAGCACGTTGTGTCCAATTTTCCTACATCTATGGTAGGCTTTCACATTGTTCCTTAGCATATATATTCTACTCAAGATTACTCGACTCGATGAATGGAAAAGAAAAAAAAAATTGTGATAGGTAAGTTTGTCGATGAATATTGATATTTGTATTCAATTTAGATTTTATCATTGTGGACAATTCAAACTTCAAAGTCCATGTGAGCCCTCATTGACTTAGTCAAAAGAGTCTGTCTGACGAAGGTTACAGACAAATCGCTCAAAGACTCGATTTGATGCTCTATCGATATAGGTCGGAGTCTAATCGTAGGAGACGTCTTGTGAAAGTATCATTACTCGATGGACGAAATGTTCTTTCTGAAGTCAGCACTGTCTAAGACAACCAATTAAGAACTCATTGTATCATGCCTAGATGTCATCATAACTCCACTGTAGTTGAACTGGCCAACCAATCTAAACAAGCGTGACATATCCTGAGGTTAGAATACCGTATCTTGACATGATTGGAATGACAAGTTCGAGTACAACAACCTATATGATGGGACGAGGGGCGAGTGAAAGGGCGGATCCAAACTGAGAAAATTTCTTCTACTACTACAAATTTCAGCAATATAACATCCTTTCTTAAATTCCATCTTACAACATCTTTATTTAGTCAAAAATTCATCTGAATTAATTAAAGAGTGTCACAAATCGGAGAATGTTCTCTAAAAGCACAAAATTACTAGTAATCGAAGGGATAACTGTATAAATACCTTAATGTTTTTAAATTACTAATCGAAGTTCGATAATTGTATAAAAACTTAAGTGTTCAGAGTGAGTGAGCATGCCTGCATTATTTTCTCACTCCATAGCATTGTTGAGATAGTTATTTTCATTTTGATGGAGTCTCAAGTCATTCGATCTTTGCTTGTTTATTTTGACTTTGCTAAGTATTTTTGACCTTTATGCCTTATTTTTGACTTTTGATATTTGACTTAATTGCTTCCCTTCGATATCACAAATACATAATATTTAGCCCCACAATCATTAAAATAAAACTTATTTTTTCTCTCACTCACTTTTAATTGCGCATTCTCACGATAAAATATTTTACAAATAAATCAAAAAAATTTCCTACTTTTTAATTACATATTCTCCTAAAAATCACTATTCCAAAAATTATTTCCCCAAAAAATGATGATTGTCAAACATGGACTTGATTACTTACACATCGACATAGTAATAAAGTTAAAGTTCGGACCTAATGTCCTGAAAAATCTTCATTGTCACAAAACAAAATTAATATCACAATAATACTTCTAGCGCCATTACTTTAATTCAAAGGTGTAGTTTTTTTAAAATCTTAGGTACAAGCAAGAAAAATAATTCAAAATAATATAGACATTTGATTATTGACGTTAAGTGATATTGTTTTCTAAATATAACTTTTCTTATCCTTTTCCTCACTTTTCTTTCTATTTTTCGTGCTACATCAATATATTTAATGCATAAACATTGATTATCGTTTCTCTCTGGCTACTCATTCCCTAATTTTTTTTTATTATTTTTTTTTTTGCGCCAAAAAATAAGTACACCACAATGTAACTATTAGGTTAATCGAGGGACTTAAAAGTAAAGATAGAGAGTGTATGAGAATTCTCCTAAAAGTGCCAAATACATACCCCACTAACTTAAAGGAGAAGGAATATTTATCTTTTTCTTTCAATAATTGAATTTAAATAGTCAATGGCCGTTAACTACACCATTGAATTTCCCATGTCCTACCAAACTAGACCATCGAGGAAGGGCCAAGTCCTCTTTATGGCCCTTAACCACACCTTTGAATCTCTCATGTCCTACCAAATTAGACCATCGAGTAAGGGTATAGTCCTCTTTAATGTCCTTAACTACACCTTTGAATTTCCCATGCCATTTATAAGGATCAATAGCCAGCAAAATACTTCTAATAAATATTCAAACAAATTTAAATATAATTTTACGACTAATGCTATTTCTCTCTAATACGTCACCAAACTATCAACCACCCCGATCTTGGTGGGGTCCAATTACGCACGTGGCATGTTCGGGCCTCATGATGAGATTGGGCTTTGTTGAGTTAGGGCTCACCTTGTCTCACGCCTTTCTGAGATACTAATCATATCTTGACTATAACTCCCACCTTTCCAATTTAATATGTTTCCAAACCTACTACGGATTTGACTCAAATAGCGTACTTCGTATATAACACAAACACCTTGTATAACAAGGATAAGAACTACTGGAGGCTGAATCCTTTTAAGACTCCATTCCAACATCTTTAAATACATAACACAGCCTCATTATTCAGGTATGTTTTACATTAATATTCCAGTATACAATCTTTTGCACGATTCCTCTTTCTGACTTAAGTATCGGAGGGGCGACGAGGACACACCTCGACGCCTTTGTTTCAGGTACTGAAGACCAGATTGTGCGGAGTTCAATCAGCCAGTTCGAGTTCATTCATGGGCAAGTTTTTGGTAGCATCAATCTCCATTGGGATTCATTTCCAATTTAGACGTCAATGCACTTTATAGATTCAATTTAAGAATAATGAGTCATGTGATTTTGCATTTAAATGAATTTAGCATTTAATATAATGTAGTTAACATCTAAATTGGAGCTGCATTACTTTAATTTTATAGTTATAAAAAAAATTTAACTTTTCAAAAGTCTCATCAAACAAATTTTAAAATATTTGACAAATAAAGAGTGTCATTACGCTTTACGACTTATGTGTCATGACTAACAACTGATGACAAATGTAGATAAGAATTACTAACTGATTGCTTGACAATCATTAAAATGAATTTCTTTTTTGAGAAAATGAATTTTAGAATAGTGATTTTTCAAGAATGTGCGATTAAAAAGTAGAAAAAAATTAAATTTATGTGCAGAATATTTTATTGTGAAAATATGTTGTTGAAAATGAATTTGAGAAAAAAGATATTTTAATAGTTGTCAAATGGGGGCTTAATAGTTATAAATTATATTAGAATAATATTATCTACCTCTAGTTGGGTTAGAGTTCTAGTTTATATGATATGTTCAATTAAAAGTGAAATTATGTGATTCATTTAATTGTACATTTTATTTAATGGCATTTAGCCCCTGTTTGTTTCCCATTATTTGAATACAAGAATGAATTTTGTGACCATTTTTTCCAGCGCATGGGTCCCATTGTGAGATAGTAAATCAAAAAAATCGGCTAGTCCATTTGCAATGGTTTGACAAGCTATTAAAATGAGGCAAGAAATTGGAAATGAACAGTACCTTAGCATTACCTAAATCGGTATTATAGTATCGGATCATGTTATGTGTACATAAATGATGACATATTGATTTGCATCTTTGTGAGTTGACATATTTTGAAGCATTGATTTTAACAACGCTTTTTTCAATGTATGATCGGATTTTTGACACATAAGAGATGTAATCTAAGGTGTAGAAAATAAGTGTGTAAGCAGATTAATCCTTATAGTAGCAGTGATACTAAATAACACTGCTCTTTATATTATTGTTATCATCAATTATTTAATAATTACTCAATACAACTAAGGTCAATTTGATAGTGATAAAAAAGGGTTATCTGAACACGCATTTTGAACCTTTAATGGCATTAAGAGGTGTATCAATGGTGCATTTGCATTGTGACTCCTGCAAGTCCTTTTCAATTACTTAACCCAACTATGCGATTTTTTTTTCTATATAAAAAATGAATTGTTGAATATAATTTATTTTCATCTTGGTATAAATTCTTTTTCAATTTGATGGAATTTTTTTTTTTTTTTTACAATGAGATATTTTATAAGGATGATGACTTCGTTGGGCCGTAGATGACTATGACTAGTCTAACGCCTTCGCTTGATCCGCATCAAGTTAATTCACTTTGTAGCGAATAAGAATAGCCCACGTATTCGAATTAGTGAAAAAAAAATCTAGGTTAATGTTAAAAAATTGAAATAGAAATGGTAATAGGATGGGGCTGGTGTGCCTCCCTTTCATGCCCCGTCGATAGATATTCAGAAGGTGAGGATAGGTTATGAGAATTTAAGGTAGGAACCATGTTTTTCGCCCTCGCTATGATTTCCTAACAAATCGTGATTCCTCACCTCATTTGGGCTAGGCAATGCTGGGCTTGACGAGGTATTTTGTTATCCCTAAATCATAATATTTCAAAAAATTGAACTACCTATAAATATTTATAGGAACAAGTTAATAAAATCTGGTGAACTAAAAGTATTGAAACATTACAAAAGCAGAAAAAAATATCATCAAAAGTCGAGTATACCTTTGTATTTGTATTTTTGTTACGATTTATATAATTTTCACTTTTGTAAAAAGCGTATAACGTGGAGACCAAGCTTCGAACTAGGTGAGCCTAGGCTTAAAAAATGTTTCTTATTTTAATATTATTTTTAAATTTTAATCAATCTAAAAATTATTTAATAATTAAAATAATACCTATCAAACATCTAAAATTATAAAATACTATAGTGAAAAAAAGAAGTAAAAAAAGTGTGCCTAGGCCCAAAGTGAGGCGTTTTGCCCACGCTTTGAGTCTAGGCGCGCTTCTTATGACACTGAATTTTCTATAATTTTTTAACTTGTATGTAATTTTTTGTATCTTACAAATTGTTTTACAATTTTTTAACGTGTACATAATTTTTTTTAAGAAACCTTATATTTGATAAGTTACAATATTATAACTTATGTTGTATGTTTAAGTACCTTTAACCATGTTAAAACAAATGTAGTTACTTTTGAATTTTATGACTTACATTGTGTTATTGTTGTTACATTATACTTATATTTAAAATTGCATGTTATTAACCCCATACATTGCCATCATTACTGGTACTGCTGCCGTAGTCGTTGCCGCTGCCACTTCAAGACTAAAACAGCCGTGCTACTTGTACAGGGAAAGTGAGTGATTTTGTTGACAACCTCTCATACAT
>CAIGRK010180886.1:0-13742 GCA_903798315.1 Fraxinus greggii | reverse complement strand
GTAGAAATTTGAATTACAATCCCTATGTGTTTGATAATCTAACTCCATTATTATATTATAAAACTTAACATCGTACAATTGCGGTATAAATCACATTATAGAAAACGCGTGACAGTGGCATTTGAGATAAAACAATTGAGTGCTGCTACCCTACAAGTAGTAAGTCTTTGCACTTCCTTAGGCTTCTGTGGTGATCTCATTTCGATTAAAGCCTTGATTTTTTCTGGATTTGCCTCATTTCCTCTTTGATTCACAACGTACCTAAGGAACTTTCAGGAAACCACACCGAATGCACATTTGAATGGATTTAACCTCGTCCTGTATATTTTGAGAATCTAGAAGACAACATCCATGTGATTTATATGATCCTTTTCTTGGAGGATTTTCACCAACATGTCATCCACATAGACTTCCTTTGTTTTGCCAATATACTCAGTGAACATCTTCTTTACCAACCTTTGTAGGTAGCTCCATTATTTTTCAATCCAAAGGGCATTACCCTATAACAATACAGTCCTCTATCCATGATTAATTAATTGTTCTCCTCGTCCACGGGGTACATGTGGATCTGGTTATAACTGGAATAGGTGTCCATGAAACTCAGTAACTCGTGTCCTGCAGTAGAGTCTACTAGCTGGTCTATCATAGAAAGTGAAAAACTATCCTTTGGACAGGCCTGATTGAGGTTGGAGAAGTTAATACATACTTTCCATTTACCACTGTGTTTCTTTACCAACATATGATTGGATATCCACTTTGGATAGGTAGCCTCTCTAATGAAACCATTTTATTAACTTTTCGACCTCCTCCTTCAAGGCTTCGTACCTCTGCACATTGAAAGCTCTTCTCTTCTGTCTTTGTGGGGCTTGGTTTGGATCGACCCTTAAGTGGTGGCAGCTGATCTTTGGGTCTATTCCTACCATATCCTCATATTTCCATGCAAAGACGTCAAGGTTCCTCCGCAAAAAGTTTTCCAGCTCCTCTTTCACTTCACCTTTCAAGTCTCTTCCAACCCGTAGAATTTTAGAGGTGTCTTGAGAGTCCATATAAAAACTCTCTAGCTCCTTCGTTGGGATTGTTTGTGACTCCTACTCGATGATTCGGGGGTCCAATTTGTCCAACACTACTTCCTCAGGCATATGTTGTCCACATTTGCATTACAAAAAAGGGAGTCAACAGATTGGCCCAATCTTTAGGAAACCACACCTTTAACCACAAAAATCCTATGCGAAAAAGCCAATTGGAAACAACTCCTACTGTGAAATGATTTTCAAGCCTTTGAAAAGGAGTGTTTTTGAAGAAAGAACTATTGAGAAAGTCCAAGATAAACCGTTTGATTGGAAGCCAGTCTAATCCTTGAAAAAGGAATATCATTTGTCCAGAAAACGTTTAGTATCATGAGTTCAAACAATGAAGAATCTGTACCTCGAAGGGCTAAAGAACACCCTGAAGAAGGAGAACCCTCGTATGCTGTCCTGACTACTCGCCATCGACCTCACTAACAACACAGACGAGGTGGGTCCAAGATAGCTGCTAGGCTCACTAGGGAGGTGGCCACAATGGCCGCAAATATGAGAAATATAACCCAACATAACATAGTCATGCATGAACTGCTAAAGATCATGTAGGGCTGGAGAGGATACCTAGTTCCTCCATATGCAGCCCAAGGAAATGCATTTCACGATTCTTCATAAGGAAACTACTACCTCGATGAATATGAGGTCCAAACCAAAATGGCTGACTACTAAGATTACTCAAGGGAGGAAGTTCCCCAGGAAAAGGAAGTTGGGGTTGATATATCCACCTACTTTGTTATTGACTGACGTACTGAGGTCCCATTCAACTTTTCTACAGACAACGACCCAGAAGATATGCCCCTAAGGTCCGTAAGTATCATTGACGGGCTCAACCTGGGGTTGCCTATAAATAGGCAGGCTTAACCTCCCTCTGTTCCCAGAAATAGGCTGGCTCAACCTCCCACTGTACCTAGAAACAGATAGCAGAAACCTCCTTGATTTGAAAGATAAAATGAGCCGATTTATAACGATGTACCTCGGAATCCTCCCCCTACAAATAGGCGTGAGCGTAGAGCGAAATAGGCCGGGAGTCAAGTAGAACATTCCCAACCACCTACAGAAACTTGGGTTACGGAAGATGAATATTGATACGAGCCACAAAGGTCCTGTGATCTTGATGACGATGATGACAATCTACCCTTTTTGCAAAGGATTAGGAATGCCCTTGTAATGAACCACTTGACGTTCCTAAAATTTCCAAGTGTGATGGAAGAGGCGATCCTGCGAAGCATCTCAATAGCTCCAAGACTCACATGAGCCTAAGAGGAGTCACCATGCCATGAAGTGTAGAGCACTCCACTCAACCTGGAGTAGAACGGCTACTCTGACAGCCCTAAGAGGATGACGAGATATGAACTATCTCCTCTGGAGATATGTACAAAACGAAGACCCTACCAGTTATGATGCCTAACTGGAAATGATAAGGTGGAGATCATCATTGAAGAATTGAGATATCATAGGAATAGGGCAAACCAAGGACTCGTTCCTCCTAAAATACAAAGAAGAAAAGGCTCAATCTCACACTTAATGGATTACCAGTCAGACAGTCGACCTCCCTCAATCTAGGACAAGTATTGGCTGCAGCAACATTAAGTGCAATGCCTACTTTGGCTTATGAGGAAGTGAATCCTAGCACTGAAACCCACCAAGGTAGAACCTACCAACGATTTCCCCAAATAGGGAAAGGTAGGGGACGAGATGTTGAACCTAGAAATAGGGACGAAGCGTCCCTCTATTGTACATGCCACTACTGCTCTACCTACAACACTGTTGGCTGTAGAGATTGCAATGTACCCTTAGAATAAAAATCAATGGAGAAATAGGCGACTGCGAAGAGACGCTCTTCCTAGGTAGAACCAATAGCCCAGGAATGATGAGCCAATGCGCCCGAATAGAGACGATGTCCCTCGAAGGAGAGACATTGATGGGGAAAGACCTAGAGACGATCAAAGGCAGGGAAGAAGTACCCCAACTAATGCTGGCCGTGAGCCCATAAGAGAAATTAACACGATTTTTGGAAGCCTATACGTTGGGGGAGAATCCAGTCCTAAAGAAACTATGCAAGGGAAACAAAAGACTTCCCAATGGCGAGCTTTATAGTTAGAAACTATGCTAGTGGATAATGGAAGCTCCATCAACATCATCTTTGGAGCCACCTTTGATAAAATAAAAGTTGACCACGAGCAGACCCTAATAAATTTCCCCTTGTATGGATTCACTGGCGATAGCATTGTTCCATCGGGTAAAATCACTCTAGCAATAGAGATGGGAACAACATCTTTAACTACTAAACATTTTATGGAATTTTTGGTGGTCGACAACTGCTTCGCCTACCAGAGAGTGCTTGGGAGGTCGACATTAAAGGAATTATAGGCTATTACATTCATTCACCATTTATGTATGAAGTTCCCAATAGAAAATGGCATTTCTACGGTCCAAGGTGACTAGAAGAGTGTAAGTGAGTGCTATTCAAACTCCCTTAGGAAAGCACAACCAGTAAGTGTTAACATAATCCTAACAAACATTGACATGGATGACGTCCCTGAACAAGAGTAAAACCCTGAACATGGGAAAGACGTCGAAATGATGGACGTCTTTGAAGAAGGGGCTGTTTGTAGATTTATAAATACCTCTAAAGATAAAGCATCCGAGAATCTCAAGTATCCCTCGAAGAAAGGAGAGTTACCGAAGAAGCATCTAATTTGGAGGGACTGGACCCTCGCATTATCGATTGTGAGCCTAGAATAGCCCCAGCAGATGAGTTGGAGAGTTTCCAAGTAAATCTTCAGGATTCCTTCAAATGTGTGTAGGTTGGAAAATCTGCCACTAGAGGCTAAGGAAAAGCTGAAAAGCTTCTTGAACAAAAACTTGGATGTTATCACATGAAAGCATGAAGACATGGTTGTCATTGATCTAAAAGTCAGTTGTCACCACTTGAAAATCAATCCTAAGGCTACAACTCATAGAAAGAAAATGAGAGCCCTCAATCCAGATAAATAAGAAGTCTTAAATGACAAAGTAAATAAGTTAGATGATAATCGTTTTATCCGGGTATTGACGTATCCGAAGTGTCTCTCTAACCCTGTCCTTGTCAAAAAGCACAATGGCAAGTTAAGAGTTTGTGTAAATTTCTCAAACAAAAATCAAGCTTACCCTAGTGGCAGGTTTCCACTTTCTTGGATAGACCAACTAGTGGACTCAATAGCTGGGCATGAACTGATTAGCTTCATGGATGCCTACTCTGGGTACAATCAGATTTCGATGTTCCCAACTAACAAAGAGCATATATCTTTCATAATAGACAATGGTCTTTATTGCTATAAGGTTGCCTTTTGGGTTGAACAATCCAGCGGCCACTTATCAAAGACTTGTCAACAAGATATTCGCTGATCTCATTAGAAAGACAATTGAGGTATATGTTGTCAATATGCTGGTGAAAAGCTTAAAGGTAGATGATCAAGTCAAGAATGTCGGTGAAACTTTCCAAATATTGCAGAGGTACAAGATGAGGCTTAACCTCCTAAAGTGCGCCTTCGGAGTTGCTTCTGGAAAAATTATAAGCTACATGGTCAATCAAAGAGGCATTGAAGCCAGCCAGCGAAGATCAAAACCTTGATTGAAATGAGGTCACCTCAGAAACTTAAAGAGGTGCACAGACTCATTGGATGTGTAGCTGCTTTGAACCATTTCATCTCAATGGCAACATACAAATGCTTACCCATTTTCAAGATTCTGAAGGGAAGAAACAAGTTCCAGTGGACATAGGAATGCGAGGTAGCCCAACAAGAGTTGAAGAAACACTTGGGACAAGCTCTCCTCTTTTCCAAACCCAAGGCCGATGAACCATTGCAACTGTACCTAGCTGTAAACCATAACACAATCATTTCAGCTCTTATAAGAGAAGAATGTGGCCACTAACTGCCCATTTATTATGTAAGCAGAGCACTTTTGGTAGCAGAGACTCGCTATCCAGACATGGAGAAGCTAGCACTCTCCTTGGTGATATTTCCAGGCCCACACCTTACACGTGCTAACTAACTTCTCTCTCAAGCAAGTGCTGCAGAAGCCCAATACTTTGGAAGATTACTAAAATGGGCTGTGGAACTTAACGAGTTTGATATTGTATTCAAACCAAGGGATCCTGTTAAAGGACAATCCTTAGCAGATTTTATGGCAAAGTTCACCCCTATTCCAAAAGTGGAATCCGTTGAACCTCCCACATGGAACCTTTTTGTTGATGGCTCCTCGAGATACACTGGATCTAGGACATGAGTGGTCATAGTTAGTCCAGAAGGACATAAGCTCAGTTTTGTAGTAAGGTTCGACTTCAAGGCTACCAACAACGCTGCAGAATACGATGCCCTCCTAGCTGGCCTTGGCCTCAAATTGACTAGGAAAATACATGTAAAAAGAATGGTAATTAGTAGCAACTCCAAGCTGGTAGTTAGATAGGTTCATGGAAATTTCTTAGCCAGAGATAAATCCATGGCCGCTTAACTGAAATCGGTCATGGAGTTCATTCCAGCTTTTGAAAAATTTGATATAAGGGTATTATTGGCCTACATTGAAAATGGATGCACAACAGTTTGCAAAGAGATGCGATAAGTGTCAATGCTTCGTAACAATTCAGAGGTAACCTTCTTAGGAACTAGTGTTGTTTCTAGCCCCTGGCCGTTTACCTGGGATTGATCTTAAAGGCTTCCTACCTAAGGGAAAGGGCAATTTCAGCTTCCCGATTGTAACCATTGATTACTTTACCAAATAGGTAGAAGCCGAACCCCTTACCAAGATCACTGAAGTAAATACTTCCAAATTCCTATGGGAAAACATCATTTGTAGGTTCAGAATTTCCCATTCAATTATCTCAGGTATTGGGCGACAATTCGATAACAAGAAGGTCATAATCTTAAATAAGAAGCTGGGTATCAGGAAACCCTTATCCTTCCCACATAATCATCGGGCTAATGGGCATGTGGAAGCTGTTAATAAGACTATCAAATATACACTGAAAAGAAAGTTAGATGCTTCTAAAGGGGTTTGGGTCGACGAACTATCTCAAGCCTTGTGGACCATCCGAACTGCAAGCAAAATAGCTATAGGAGAAACTCATTTCTCTATGGCTTATAGAGACGATGCTATATATTTCCTGTTGAAGTGGGTCAGCCGTCTCCTTGTCGAATTCATTTTAACAAAATATCTAATAATGAGTTGAGAAGGTGCAAACTAGACCTCCTTTTCCTTTAAGAAATGAAGAATGATTCTCAGACAAAATTGGCTATCTACGATTGAAAAATGACCCGATACTACAATTCTAAAGTAAAGAAAAATTCATTTCATTTGAATGAACTGGTGCATCAGAGGATATTTTTATATTCTAATGAGTACGGGGCAGGAACCCTTGGTCCCAACTGGGAAGGCCCCTACTGCATCAAAGAAGAGGTTCAGCCTGAAACTTATAAAATCGAAAATATGGATAGAAAGGAACAGTCTCATTCATGGAACACGGAGCATCTACGAAAATACTACCAATAAGAATGTTAATATACAGTTAGTACAGTTTTGATTCAATGAAATTGACTTTTATTAAAGTGTTTGTAAAGAAAAAGTACCTCTCAGCAACAAAAGTCCCGGGAAAATCCTCTATGTGGATGAATTGTCCCCATGCAGGGAAGCATGGGCACTTTGACAAAGATTTGGATCTCAAAAGGGACCACTTCCTTACTCGCAAAATGGACAACACATGTCCCTAGCGACAAAAGTTGTTAAGGAAGCCTCAGCATGGGCGAACTGCTCAACCTCATGAAATTATTAATTCTATTAAGTTAAATTTGTTCTTAATTTTATTAAGTCAAGTTTAAAAAAAAAATGGAAAAAAGAAAAAGTACCTCCTATTGATAAAAGTCAAGGGAGAAGCCTCTGCATAGATGAATTGTCCCTATGTAGAGAAGTGTGGGCACTTCGATGAAGAATTGGATCCCAAAAGGGACCATCTCCTGCTCGCAAAGTAGACAACACATGCCCTTAACAACAAAAGATGTTAAGGAAGCCTTAGCATGGGCGAACCGCTAAACGCCATGCAGGGAAATAAATAAAAGGCACGCGAACTACCAACGCTTACACAAACTGCAAATAATCAAGTCTCAAGTAAAATGTCTAAGTGCAATAAAGCGTAAGATCATAAATGTAGCAAATAAGCACAGATGTCAAATTAGAAAGGTAAATGACTTTCTAACACCTGTACAAAATTAAATTTTTTTAACGAACTGCAAACAAAATAGGCTAAAGAGTATTGCAAACTAGTAAAGTAAGCAGAAAGTACAGTAAGTAAACAAAACACAAGTATATAGACAAAAGAATTATTCATTGAATAAATAATTACAGTGGTATACCGAAACCATTTACATGGACAATGCAAAAAGAAAAACCTATCACTTATACAGGTAGGGGAGGGAGAGCTACAAAGAGAACTATAGCATTGTGAGCCACGACTACACAAGTTTCTTTAGTAGCATCTTCCTCAATCTCGATCACTTGGCTACCCTCTGTCGGAGTTTGAGGCTTTTGTTCTCTCCCTTTTTGAAATTCTTACCTCAACTCAGAGGTATTGATGGTTTGAGAGTTAACTTCAATCCATTCTGCCATCTCAGTGTAAGCATACATCCGCCAGTAATTTCCGAAGCTTTGGTACGTCTCCATTAGGTGGAAGTTGGTAATGTAGTGCTTTATAACATCATTACCAGCAGATTGAACTTTATGCCACATCGTCTCAACCTCCTCTATCAGGCCAGAAACTTTAAAATTCAACTTTCCCACCTGCTGCTTCAAGGCAGCATTCTCCTTATTTTCCTTCTCCAAAGCCTCAACAGCCATCTTCTGGTGGGCTTTAGAAGTCTCCACCCGCTTCGTCATGTAAGCCACTTCGTTTTGGGACAAGTGGACTTCGTTCTTCAGATTTTCAATCTCTACCAATGTCGAAGCGAGCTTCACAGACTCCTCAACTTGCTGCTTCCTTATTGCTTTAGCCCTAAGACTTGGGCTTGTTGGCTGCCTCCGACTGACTTTATTAGCAAACTCTCTATTTTTATTTTAAAGGTTTTTAGGAGGGCTTCAGCCTCTATACCTGCTCCAAAGGCCCTTCCCATCTGGCTAACCATTGTGGCCAAGAGGTCCACCGCGTCCCTAGTCTCCACAAACATGGTTTTCCATAATTAACGAGTCACAACCTTAGCAAGTAACGGAGGCACCTCACCTAAACTGCTTCGAGTAAGGCTTAAATATGTTGGACCTGACCACCTTGACCTGAACTTTCCCGGAAAAACTTGAGTCTTGAGTTGTATAACAAGACTTTTTGGCCCACCTCAAACTTTTTTCTTTGAATATGCATGTCGTGCCACTTTTTGTTGCGCTCTTTGTAGAATTTTGCGTTCTCATAAGCTTCCAGTCAAAATTCATTCATTTCATTCAACTGAAGTAATCTCTTTTCACCAGCTGCTTTCAAATCAAAATTTAAGTTTCTGATCGCCCAGCAAACACGGTGTTCCAATTCAACTGGCAAGTGGCACGCTTTTTCAAAAACAAGCGATAAGGAGACATGGCAATGGTGTTTTGAACACTGTTCTGTAAGCGCACAAGACGTCGCAAGCTTCTTAGACCAATCCTTTCTTGAAGAACTCACCGTCACCTCAAGTATCATCTTTAATTCATGATTGGGGATTTCAACTTTCCTGCTAGTTTGAGGGTGATAAGGATTAGCTATACGGTATTGAACGCCATATTTAGCTAATAAGGACTTAAATTGTCGATTACAAAAGTGTTTGTCCCCATCACTTATGATAGCTTTAAGTGTGCCATAACGGGTGAAAATATACCTCTATTAGAACCTATCACCACTTTAGCATCATTGGTTGGCAATGCTCTGCTTCCTCCCATTTGGAGACATAATCAACTGCAACTAGGATATATTGATTTGAGAACAACGGAGGGAATGACCCCATAAAATCAATTCCCCATACGTCAAAAAGCTATACCTCTAGAATGCTATTCAAAGGCATCTCGTTCCTTCTAGAGACATTTCCCGTGCACTAGCATCGTCACACTTTTTCACGAACTCAAAAGCATCCCGAAAGAGTGAATGCCAACATAACCCAGACTGTAAAACCTTTGCAGCCATCTTTGGTGCTCCAAAGTGTCCTAAGTATGCATATGAATGACAATGCTCTAGTATTTGATTACTTCATCTTCAGGAACACATCGCCGTATAATTTGATCTTCCCTTCGCCTGTAGAGAATACGATCCTCTTTAAAATAATATTTCAAGTCGGAAAAGAATTTCTTTCTCTAATGAATTAAATAATTTGATGGGATGATAGATTTGGCTGAATAGCTTACTATATCCGCATACCAAGGCTCCTCTTCTACCCTACATATCTGTTCATATGGAAAAATCTCATTGATCTCTACTGACTCCTTCTGCTCTCCAGGTTCAAGTCGAGATAAGTGATCAGCTACGACATTTTTACTGCCCTTCTTGTCCCTAATCTGTAAATCAAACTCTTGCAGAAGTATTACCCAACTATTCAGTCTTGGTTTGGCATCCTTCTTTGCCATCAAATATTTTAAAGTGGCATGATCGGTGTAGACTATAACCTTTGATCCTACAAGATATGATCAAAATTTTTCGAAGGCATAGACCACAGCTAGAAGCTCTTTCTCAATGGTGGCATAGTTATTCAACACATCGTTCAAGGTTCTGCTAGCATAGTACATCAGATGAAATATTTTGTTCTTTCGCTGTCCCAGTATGGCCCTTATGGCATAATCACTCTCATCATACATTAATTCGAATTGCAAAGTCCAATCTGGTGCAATGATCACTGGGGCTGAGTTCAACTTCTCTTTTAAAGTGTTGACAACCAATAAAAACTCCGCAGAGAAGTCAAAATTGACATCCTTAGCTAGCAAGTCGCACAGAGGCTTTGTGATCTTTGAGAAATCCTTAATGAAGCGTCGATAAAACCCGACATGCCCAAGGAAACTATGAATATCCCTTATTTAATGTAGGCGGTGGTAATTTCTCAATAATCTAAATTTTTCCTTTGTCCACCTTTATCCCGTTAGTTGAAATGCGATGTCCCGACACAATGCCCTCATGTATCATGAAGTAGAATTTTTTCTAGTTCAATACCAAGTTGGTCTCCTTATATTGCTGTAATGCCAAACTCAGATGCTCCAAACATTCATCAAACGACAATCCAAACACCGAGAAGTCATCCATGAAGATTTTTATGAATTTCTCCACAATATCAGAGAAAATCGCCATCATGCAATGCTAAAAAGAAGCAATATCATTACACAAACTTAATGCGGAAGGGAAAAGTGATCCTTCTATAAGAGCACTGAGTTTGCGATAATCAATACAAACTCTCCATCATGTAACAGTCCTGATGGGAATTAATTCATTCTTTTCATTCTGCACCACCGTAATACCACCCTTCTTCAGCAAGACCTGAACTGGGCTGATCCATGCACTATGTGATATGAGATCAATGATACATGTATCCAAGAGTTTCAACACCTCTGCTACGACTACCTCTTTCGTGTTTGGATTTAGCCTTCGCTAACTGTCTACACTTGGTCAAAAATTCTCCTCCATGAGAATCTCATGCATGCATAGTAAATGGCTGATCCCTTTTATATCTGCAATGGACCATCCTATGTCTATCTTATTATCCTTGAGTACCTGCAGTAGCCTCTCCTCCTCCACCTCACTGACTGAGTTTGAAATAATTACTAATAGTGTATAGACTCCCTAAGTAAGCATATCGGAGATGAGGTGGTTGTTGCTCGAGTTCCAATTTAGGAGGCTACTGAATTGATGGTAATGGCTTTGTAGGACTTGTTACCAACTCATCAAATTAGCATTTACGCGTGTATGGCGGATTGGTCTCCAAAAACCTCGCACATGTCTCGATCTCAAGAGAATAAGTGTGAGTAGATTGAGAGTGTGCAATTCATGCCTCATATGCATTCAACGGGTGATGTTGCAGAAATGTATCTTAGACCACCTTCTTGATGACGTCTATCCTAAAATAGCTGTCTGACTCAATAGAGAATTTCATGGCCTTGAAGACATTGAAAGAAATCCGCTCTTCACCTAGTCTCAAAATAAGTTGACCCTTCTAAACATCAACAAGAGCTCTCCATATGGCTAAGAATGGTCTGCCCAATATAAGTGGAATATCCTTGTCCTCTTCCATGTCGAGAATGAGAAAATTAGCTGGAAAGATGAATTTCTTGACCTTAATCAATACGTCTTCTATGATCCCTCGTGGATAAGTAAGAGATCGATCAGCTAGTTGAAGAGTTACCATAGTTACTTTAGCCTATCCCAATTTGAGTTTCCTAAAAAATAGAAAGTGGCATTAAATATCAAAATAGTAATCTCCAATAGTGTAAGGTACAGTAAAACTTCCCGGGTCTTTTAACTTTGGAGGTAGCTTTTTCTGGATTCTGGCGTTGCACTCCTCAGTTAACATCACCATTTCATTTTCCTCTAGCTTGCGTTTATTGGATGGGATGTCCTTTAGGAACTTGGCGTAACTCGACATTTGGATTATTGCATTGGCAAATGGGATGTTGATGTGGAGTTTCTTGAAGACCTCAAGAAATTACGTGTACTGTTGATCCAGTTTATACTTTCTCAACCACTGTGGAAATGGAATAGGAGGCTTGTAAGGATTGACATGAGTGGTTACCCTAACCCGTAGTATACCTGAACTCTCCTTAGTAGATGTCTCTATTGTCGGTTCCACATGCTCTTCGTCCGAAGAAAGTACTGTTTCCTTACTCGCACTCGCCTCTTTACATGAATTTCTGGTGATTATACCTCGCTTCTGGTCATTATTTCTTTTGCATTTTCCTCAGGGTTGATTTCTGTATTGCTGGTTAATGAACCTGGTGCTCTACCAGTCATAGAGAGTCCCATCTGCCTCACTTGAGTCTCCAGGTTTTTAATAGCAGTACTCTGATCTTGAAGAGTTGTTTCAATCTTTTTCATCAACCGATTATTAGCTTCCATGTATTGATTTCTTTTCTCCATAAATTTCCCGAACATTTCTTCCAACTGAAATTTCTTCTCATGCGGCTGAAACAGAACCTGCAATCTATTCTGATTCTGATTAGCCCAAAAGAAATTTGGGTGCTTTCTCCAACCGGTTGTAAGTATCTGAATGTGGATTGTACTATTGACATTGTCCCCATTGTGCAAAATCCAATTTTTTCATTCCTTGTGTTAGAATAGGACAATTTACTGAATTATGATTTGCCCCCACTCTTCGCAACTTGGCTTGTGCTGCATTGGCTATCTGTGATATTCTTTCCACCTTATGAAACAATGAGTCTATCTTCACAGATAAAGTTGAGTAAGCATCCACCTTGTATACGCTAGGTACTTTCTTTTGAACCACTTGCTCAGAAGCTCACATGCCTGACGCTGTAGCCACTGCCTCGAATAACTTCAAAGTTTCGTCAATTTTCTTTGTAGATAAAGAGCCGTTATATGAAGAATCTACCATACTTTTGAATGATGGAAACAATCCCGAATAGAAATATTGGACCTATAGTCCTTTGCTAATACCATGATGAGAGCACTTCCGTAGCATGTTCTTGAACCCGTTCCAAGCTTCATCAAAAGATTCTGATTCACTTTGGCGGAAGATAGATATATCATGCTTTAATTTTGCTATCTTGGCCGGTTGGAAGAATTTTGTACAAAACTTTTGGGCTAGATCATTCTATGTGCTGATATTGGCGATGGGTTGAGAATCTAACCACTCAAGTGCTTTATCACGCAAAGTGTGTGGAAATAGCCCCAGTCTGATAGCATCGTGTGAAATACCCTGATATTGAAAATGTTGACACATCTCCAAGAATCGAGAAACGTGTGTATGAGGATTTTCTTCAGCTCTGCCATAAAATCGATGTCTATTCTGGAATAAATGTATAACGTTGGTCTTCAACTAGAAATTAGGCTGCCCAAACAGAGGGTTGACAATGCTGGATTGACTCTGAATGATCTGTGGTGTCATGAAGTCCCCAACAAGCATATTTCCCTCATCAACAACTTCCTCTTCACTAACCTGAACTACTTGATTGTTTTGCTTCTTAGCCATTTGTACTTAATATTTTTGGTCTTTTTGTTGTGCTAGTCTTACTTCCCCTAGTCTACGATGAAAAGTGCATTCGATTTCTGGATCAGTTGGAATCAATTCATCGTCAAGCGACCTTCGCATACAATATCTAAAAGAGAAACAATAGTAGCACTTAGATAACTAAAATGAAATGAAATAAATAAATTTAAAAAGTTCGAATTAGTGTCGAGGTAATAAAAATCAAACTAAACCCAATCCCTGGAAGCGGCGCAAAAAACTTGTTCACTAAAATATACTTCGAATAAAAACCACCGAACGTGTAGAGTTCGTTAACAAGTAATAAAGTGGACTTTTTAAATTCGAGTATCGTCCCACGAAAATTGATTAGTTCGATTCCTAATACCTTGACCTTAACCGAAACTATAATAAAATTATGTGTTTGTTTTGATGAAAGTATAACTAAAATAATACTATGTATGCAATTATAAATGATTTAACTAAATTAAATGCAAACGAC
>CAIGRK010180884.1:0-14393 GCA_903798315.1 Fraxinus greggii | reverse complement strand
TTGTAATATTTCTCTCTTTCGTTATACGAACTTTATATCCATGATACAAAAAATCGATATATTCTCTCTTTTCAACATCATATTATTATTATTATTATTATTATTATTATTATTATTATGATCATCATCTTTAAAACATTTATAAATTTGCGAAATTAAAGCTTAGATGTCGGCTATTCCATAAAAATCTAGGTCGATTGTACCATAAAGATCTACACCATTGATTGATGGCACATAAAAAGAAAAGAAAAATGCTAAATGATCATTAAAAGTTTGACATTGTTTTTGACACTCGATTGGTTTTTTTTTTTCTCTAAAGGTCGACGGAAAAGTATGTGTTTTTTTTTTTTAAATTGTCTAATGTAATATCTCACGTGACATGATGTAAAAAAGAGTGTACATGTAGCACGATAGAAAATAAAAATAGTAAATTGAAGATTATGATGATAACTTCAGATTAAAAGTTAGAATGCACATTTTTCTTAATTTCAACGCTTTTATGATGAAACATTAATAGTAAGTCAATTATTGTGTTCATCGAAATCAATTGAAAGTAGTACTCCATTCGTCACATAAATATAATTTTTTTTCTCTTTTTTGTCTGTCTCAAATTATAAATTACTTTTTTATTTATAGTATAATTGATTTTTTTTTTGTTTTCTAATTTTTTGCCATTTAATATGTCTTGTTATAAATAAATATGAACTACTCTTATTTAAATAATTATTTAATATAGGAGTATATTAGAAAAATAATGTAAGAAAAATTATTATTTTTAATAATATTAATTATTTTTTTTAATCGGTGTAAAAAGAAAAACTAGCATGTAGTTGTGTAACAGAGGGAGAAGTTCCTGTCGAGTAGTGGCCAAATAACCGTCCAAAATGTTGACATTGACTTACTTTATGTGCCTGAATATCTTGCTGAAAGTATAGTGATTAATATTTAATGACTCAATTGAGATATGTCGAAAGAAAAATTAAATACACCCATTAGTTTCCTCTATTTTCAGGCATCCATCTCAATAATTGTACATAGCCGTAATTTATGAAAAATCGCCGTAATTTATGAAAATTACAGTAAATAACAAGCACAAGCTCTCTCTCTCTCTCTCTCTCTACTGTGCACGTGAGAGAGAGAATTGGAAGAAAACAAGAGGCGCCAGTTACTTCTTACTGGCTTAGCAATTAAGAGATTGTTTGTTCTGTTGTTTTTACTTTGAAAAAAGCTTAGTTGGGATTAGCTTTAATTGCTCACATGTCACTGCAAACGGTGGTTGAATGTATTATTCACTCCCTCCTGCAACCAAACAACATGCCAATTTATCACTGCAAAAATTCCCACGCTAGTTTGTTTTCCTCATTCTTTAATCTTAATCACAACCCACAAACTGATTGTGTTTATTTTGCCTTTGCTTTCTTTCATACCATCACCAAACCCATTTTTGGGCTCTTCAAGAAACAAATGCCTATCTTTCTTGAATATTGCTTGCCCCTTACTCTTTCTGCTCGTGGGTCTTCTTCTTTAATCTAATCTAACCCCCTTTTTTGTTATCACTTTAAGTTACCCATCTTTCTTGAATAATTTATTCACTGTAAAGAGATTGGATTATTTTTATTGGGAAAAAAATTCTTTCAATGTTCTGATTCTGTAATCTATCTATCATTATTGAGATTGAGTTGGAGAGTTTTTCTTAGAGATTAATTGGTTATTTATGTGGGATGGGGGCGGTGATGCTGCCAGTTCTTGGATTGGTGCTTCAAATCTTTGCCTTCGCTTGTTCTTTCGTGATCCAAGGATCTGCAGGTAATCATTTATTAGTTCATTGCTATTGTGTTAAAGAATTATTTGAAGATCTGGGCTGGATAGAAATTAGTGTTAAACTGCATTTATATCTCAAATGCTTTCATTGGACTTGTTCTTGACTGGTATAAATTATTAGAAGATAAGAATGAACTAAACGATGTGAATTTAGAATGGGCAGATTTCTGGTATCTGTATGCTAATTATAGATGCAATGCAATGGTTAATCATGTGCAAAGGATTTGAATTTGTAGTTTCTCAAGTGTGTTTCTCGACCCCAATCCTGCTACTTATGTTGCATCTATGATCTGTTTTAATGAATCTGCCCCAAGAAAGAAATTTTGCGTGGTTAATTTATTTTGGAGCTCATGCAATTTCTGCCTTCGTTTGAGAAATGTCCATCATTAAAAATTGGATCAGGGGTTTGATCAAGTATAATCCTAGTTTCACAGAATATCATTAGCTTAAAGGCATCATTAGACCAAAAGAATCTTCACTGGACATTATTGTCTATTGGGTTCTAGTGGTAAATTTTTCTTCTTATCATAGATACTTGTTTACTCTAAGATTCAGTGATCAAGCTCTCCTTTTATCTTTACGCATCTTTTTACACGTTTACACAGCATATTTCTTGTGTATAGAGTAAGCTGTTGTTTCTTTTTATGTTGAAATGCACAGAAAGTTGAACTCTGTTACGATAATAAATTTGTGCAACTTCATTCTTGCAAAAATAGCATTTCCGATGTAGTCTATATAAAATGGGCAGTTGAAAAATTGCTATATATATGTTACATTACCTTAGAAGGCAGCCAATTAATTGGAGTATTTAATTCATTTGACATTAGCTGAGCCTTTTTTTTTTGAATCTATTAATTTTTAGAGCATAGCTTATCCCCATCCCTGGTTGCATTTTCTGCAATTCCTCCTCTTGGAGAAGGTACGCCTGGCCCTGTGCCTAAAGAAAACGTATCCAGCAGTGTAGCACCCACTCCAGCATCTCAACCAAATGGTACTACACTGCGATTCAATCATTTATAGCTTTTTGAGTATGACCATGACTTTTTAGTTGATGTGATTTGTATTTGTCATTTCAGGATCAAGTTTGCACCCTCTACTCGCAATGCCACCTCACACGTCAGCACAATTACCTCAAACTAGAAAAGGCCCCATGGCTTCCCCACGGCCAAGTCATCCTTCAGTACCACTGCCGCATCTTTCAGGTCTGCCCCCATCAATTCAAGACTCTGCGCCAGTTGTGCCGCCTACTCCTCCTCCAGGGAATCCTCAGCACATAGAACGTCCTCCTTTCATGCCACAAGCTCCGGGTAGGTTGTTAACTTGTGACTAAGATTTTGTGTTCTCATCACACACACACGCACAGAGTTCCGATTGATTTAGTTTATGAGTACGCAGCATCCATGGCATCTCCTTCTAGAAGTCCACCACCAAACCAGCAAACTACCCATCCCCTTGTGCCAGGATCCATGCCACCAACTTCTCCTGGAGCTAAATCACCTGAAAGATATACCTCCCTCTCACCAATTCCCCCAGGTAGTTGACAGTTGAGAATTTGTTCTAATTTCTAATAAATTTTTCTGTCATTACGATGAGTAATTTCTAAAGTGAAACAAATGGAAATGCAGTAACAAATGTGCCTGCTCCAAAAATAATGCCACAAAGTCCACCACCTTCTCATCCAGTTTTTCCTGAAGAACCACCAACCATTCCGCCTGGTGTGCCTTCTCAATGCTTTTGTATTACATATATAATTTCACTAAATCTCCGGCTTTCTAAAGTTAAGCAATTGTAAATACAGTAACAACTATGCCTGCTCCAAGGAGAATACCGCAAAGTCCACTACCTTCTCATCCAGTTATTCCTCAAGAACCACCATTCATTCCACCTGGTGTGCCTTCTCACTTCTTTAGTTTTACAAATATTGTTTCACTGAATCTTCGTCTTTCTAAAGTTAAAAACAATTTTAAATACAGTAACATATATGTCTGCTCCAGGGACAATGCCACAAAGTCCACCACCTTCTCGTCAAGTTTTTCCTAAAGAATCACCATCCATTCCACCTGGTGTGCCTTCTCACTGCTTTTGTGTTTCAAATATTATTTCACTAGATCTTCGGCTAACGAGAACCTAATCATGAGCATCTAATGGATTGATAATGCAGTACCAGTTACATCATCACCTCCGGGATATCCAGTGAGTTCACCACCTTCGAAACTGATATTACCGGAAGAACCTCCATCCAGTCCTCCAGGTGATGCTTGAGACGATTTATGCTTGATTTTATTAAGCATTCGCACTATTTTCCTTCTTTGGTGGCTATGTTACATATACACAAAAGCAAACTATGTTTTATTCTAGAAAGATCGGTGTGAGCCTGTGAGGTACATGAATCCTTTTACCCTGCTTCGTCCGGTCTATCAATCTAACCGTGCATCTACAAAAAGAACCAAATGATATTCAATCCTTTGAAAAATGTCAAGCTATGTTAATTTTGGTATGCCTCTCCCTCTTGAAACTTGTTTTTGTGTAATTGTAGTACACTAGTGCTGGGAGATTCTTTAGGTTTACACGAGAAGTTCCAATCAACTAAAATCATTTTTCCCTTAGTTTATCCTTGATTGATAACCTCTATATGTTAATATATTTTTCATGTTCTATATTTTCTAGTCTCTTAGGGTCATACCTCCATTTTAACATCTGAAGGTCTGCTCCTTTCAGTCTGGACCTTTTCTTCTTTGATGTTCAACACTCAGAACCATAAAACATAGATGTTCTAACTAAACTTGTCTTTTAACTATATAGGTATCTTCATATCACATAGAATCACTATTTCACTTCTTCATTTCATCTAACCCATTCTAATCCTATGCATTCTTCCTCTTCAAGTCCTTCAATAATAATTGAACCTAGATACCAAAATTAATTATCATTCTCTCATATTATGGAATAGCTGGCATCAATCTTGACTCCAAAAATTTCTAACTCACAACATATCACAGACCTAATATCATGAATTAAAACTATTTGGTCTATTTGTTCTACATTAAGGACCTTATATGTTTGGTTAGGAAACATAGGGCTGAAGGCGACATTGTTAGGCAGTGACATTGTCGTAATTTCAGCATATTGGATCATGTATCCGTTGGAGTTGGAACTTTATACTTGATATTAAAGATGTTAGCTTCGCTATGGATCAACAGAGCGTCATTTAGAAGTCCGGAACATCAGTTATGAAAATTATTATTCCTCGCCAAAGACGTCTATTGGTAAATTTGGTTTTTCTTACCAAGTCTTTATTAAGGGCATGCTTGGCGAGTAGCTAGCTGCCTCCCTCATGCTTCAGTCCCCACGGAAGGGCAGCTTGCAGGCTATCCTTATGTACTAAATGTGCAATCCTTAAGGGCTGTAGGGGAAACTAAGTGCCTACGTTAGGCACCTCTAGGGAGGTCTATTGTACTCATATTGGGTTGGGAACCGATCGAGCGGCGTTAGGCCTTCATTGAGCACCCAAAGGGGACATGAGGTTACCAATAGAGCACTGCTATACTTCGATGGCTACGTTAAGGATACCATAACACCTCATAGTTGGGCAAATATGGCAAGATGCCGATATGTGGGAACGGTATGCAATGAAGGTACTTCTTATTAGTAATGGATTATTGGATGGCTAAAATGCATGTTGAAAGTGACAAGCATAAGGATTGCATTGTGGGGCATGCAAATAATGCTCGATGCTTCAGGTGGAGCTAGGATAGCTCATTTCCAGGGAGCATTCTTTGAGCAAGGACCGTATGTTGTGTATGAGCATGCGGGCAAGCTGGATTGAGATGTGCATTGTGGGCGAGCATCCTGGCACCAAGTGAAACATCAGGCATTCATTTGTTCACTCTAGTATGCATTGTGGGTGAAATATGCAATGGGTCATGTCTAAACTTGTGATGGAAGATGGCGGAAAGTAGGCGAATGGAGTGAGAATATTACTGCATGAGCGTGAAAAATTGTTCCACTTCAAGAATCATATAGTCTTGGCCTGTGAAACTATGACCTCAGAGAAGGAAGTACAAATCAAGATATTATGACCATAATTGATCCCTAACTACATAGCCATCTAAGCGTATATGTGTCATGTTAATGTAATACAAAAGATAGAAGGAGGAGAGTTTTTAAGCGAGATAATTATCTTCCCATTCCTTCACTCTTTAGCTTTGTTTTCTTCCATCAATTGAGTATCAAGTACTCAGAAAAGAATGGCTCTGAAGAAAGAACAAAAGGTTCGCAATGCTTCTCCATGCTCAATGAGATACACCAACCCTGGATGCTTTACTCCTTACTCCACAAAGTTCCAAGTCCGAGCCTCACAGGATCATTCTTCATATATGCTCTTCAATTATTTACTTGGCTAGAGATAGCCTCATTGTAATATGGGCACTTGTTATTTATAAACTCCCATACCTTCTTTGGATTTAAAGCAACTTAACAAGTGGCTAACAGAAACATAAACATGTATTCTTGCTAGAAACAATCCATCCGTCTATCACATAACTTTAAAATGAATTTGAGCTTCAGTTAGAGAACCTTGGGGAAATGAAATTTGAATGAATTTTTGCATGTCATCAAATCATTTTGTTTTCAAATGGATATATTTCCATAGTAGCAGATGGCGTATGCATATTTCTTTAACTGGGTTCCTATGTTTATGAAACAGAACAAAATGTTCCTTCTGTGTTAACACCCTCTTCAAGCATCAATAGGAAAAGAGGAGCAACGCCAATTGCAGCACCTCCAAGTGGAACTACCAGCCAATATGTACCTGTGAGCCACTCCCCAAAAGAAGGTTAGTAAAAATATTTGTAAATCTTTCTCGTAATATGCTGTCAAAAATTATTTGAGAAGTTTATAAATGTTATTTGTCATTCCCTCATTCAGCTCCTATGCATAAATCTGCGCGGCGATCTAATAGCGCTTCCCCTCCTCATCCATTTTCCAAGTCAACTCCAAACACTGGGTTTGTTTCCCCGGCATCTCCACCTTCAACCTCAATTCAGAGGCAGCATCGTCCAAGGGAGCATAAGATCACTCCTGCTCCGTTTTCACATATGGCTTTCCCTCCCGCTTCAGTGAAACAAGGTTTCATTTATCATATTAAAGTTTTCTCATTTTGCCCTTGTTTAGTAGAAATTCAAAGCCATATTTTAATCTAAGTTAAAGTCAACAATTAATTTTAACCACAAATTTTATAGGACCCACGAATTTTCAACCACAAAGCTCATCAACTTTTATCAAAATCTACTAAAAATCTGATTTTAATTCCCACTAGAAAGGGGGTTAATTAGTTCAAGACATTGCTTTGACAGTCATTCTGTTGTTTTTTCACTTATCAATGTTTTTGAAGGTCTAGCCCCTTCTTATAATCCAAAATCAGATCCAAAGACTAATCTTAGACATGGGGCTCCACCACCCACACACCCAGGTACTCACTACTCAATCCTACCACAGATTGTTGAATAAAAATTATTATTCTTTAAATGTCAAACTCAGGATAACAGGTTTCTCCATTCCTTCATCAGATAATAATGATTCTCTTGCACCAGCACCAGCTCCAGCTCCAGCTCCATCTTCAACATCACCATTTGGGCAAAGGAAAAGTAAGAATATCTGTTGTTCTCCCTTTAACATGGGGAGAGTAAATAACCCCTCTCAAAGTTTGATTTTGTTAATTTTTATTTGCTGCTTCAATGATACTTATACATTTACCATCTTTGCATTTGCAAGTGCCCTTCATTCCACCCCCGAAAATGTCTCCTGGATACTCTTCTCCAAAAAGTCCAAAGATGCCACTTCCGCCACCGTTGCAAGCACTGCCACCTCCACCTCCTCATAAAGGTGCGTACATATACATCTTTCTATTTTTACTACAGTTTCTTGGTTTTTTTGCTTTATGCTTTACAATATTTTCTACTGCCATATTCCAATGTTTAACTTATGTAGATTGTGCACCGTTGACTTGCGCCGAGCCATATACATATGGTCTGCTTGAATCTCCCTGTGTTTGTGTGTTACCCATGCAAGTGGCACTGCACCTTAGTGTTGCGCTGTATACCTTCTTCCCTTTAGTGTCAGAACTAGCAGCAGAACTTGCCGCTGGAGTATTAATGAAGCAAAGTCAAGTGCGTATAATGGGAGCAAATGCAGCTGGTGAAAATCCTGCAAAGACCATTGTCCTTATTGATTTGGTACCCCTGGGGGAAAGATTTGATGGTACTTCAGCTTATTTGACGTTTCAAAGATTCTGGCACAAGCAAGTGGTCATAAAAACTTCATTTTTTGGTGATTACGATGTATTATATGTGCGCTATCCAGGTTCTGATCGCATCCATATCTTTTTGAATCACGTTCACATTTATTGTTCAACCTGACTACTTGAATTGAAAATATTACGATTGTAGGTCTTCCCCCCTCTCCGCCTTTGCCTCCTTCAACCATTGGTATCATAGGCAGTAAGCCATATCCTGGTCATGACAATAATGCAAGGACTATGCAGCCCCTTGGGGTTGATGTTAAGGGGAGGCAGCATAGTCATGGGCCTAGCCGAAGCATTGTAGCAATAATAGTCTTGTCTGCTTCTGTAGCTGTTATCTTATTGTGTGTTATTGCATGGGTTATGCTCTTCAAACATAGAGACAACATTTCACAACGAGATTCAACTTCACCAACCATGATCGGTTCCCTTGCAAAATTATCGGGTAAAATCTAGGTTCTCGAATTTTTTATATTTGTTTTTTTACTGTTGTTGCTTAAAGATCTTGGCTGGCTTTGTGATCTGAATGAGCTTCATATTTAATAGTTCCTATTCTCAGAAGTTGATTACTTTTTGCATTTGTGTACATAATATATATACCTTTTTTATGAAGTTATGCCTCTGCAGCCACTTGAAACAAATGCTAATTCTGAAAGCTTTTAGTGAAACTCGAAAATGTTCTGAGAAGCAAGTGAAGCTTCAAGAGTTTTTGAAGAAATATGAGCAATTGCCAAAGCACTTTCCTCTGTAGATATGAAGTCCAGAGATGTTGCTAACTTGCTTAATCTAAGTTAAATTAAGATTAGTTTGTTAGTGGTACACCTCCAATTTACGGTATTGAATAAATAGATCTGGTTAAGTTGGTAAATTTCCATCTAGAAATCGTATCTGAGATGAGCCAAATTCAAAATCTTTCTCTGACAAGAAAATAAAATATACAATCTGTAGGTGTTGCTGCATCTATAGTTGGAAGTGGACCCAATTCTGCTTCATTCTCTTTGGGTTCTAGCATTGCAGCATATACTGGCTCTGCGAAGACATTCAGTTCTAGTGACATTGAGAGAGCTACTGATTACTTCAACGAGATGAGAGTCCTAGGTGAAGGTGGCTTTGGACGTGTTTACAGTGGCGTGCTTGAAGACGGGACAAAAGTCGCCGTGAAGATATTAAAGAGAGATGATCAGCAGGGTGGTCGTGAATTCTTGGCTGAAGTCGAAATGCTCAGCCGCCTTCATCATAGGAACTTGGTAAAGTTGATTGGTATATGTATTGAAGATCGAAGTCGCTGCTTAGTGTATGAACTTATTCCAAATGGCAGTGTGGAGTCTCATCTACATGGTATGAACTTTTAATGAGGTCATTCTCTGCACAAGTCTTTTCAGTGGCTATATAAATATAAATGCTTATGCTTGCTCTCAGGTATTGACAGAGAAACTGTTCCACTTGATTGGAGTGCCCGGCTGAAGATTGCACTTGGGGCTGCTAGAGCTCTAGCCTATCTGCATGAAGATTCAAGCCCTCGTGTGATACACAGGGACTTCAAGGCCAGCAACATCTTACTCGAAGAAGATTTTACTCCCAAAGTATCCGACTTTGGTTTGGCGCGTACTGGATTGGATGAAGAGAACAGACACATATCAACTCGTGTCATGGGAACCTTCGGGTAATGCATATTCGTTTTAGCTGATGGTAAACTGATATATTTTTGTACTTCTTTTGAACAGGAAAAATGGGAATGTTATACTTTCCCGCCTATACATATAATTTTCAATTTAACTTTGCTTAAAGAGCTAATGGTCTAGTTAAAAACTAAGCCCATGTTTGACTCCCATTAAAACAAAACTCTTTATTTTTCACACTCATTTTTACCCACATGTTCACACAATAAAATATTCCGCATGTAGACCTTAAACTTTTCCCCACTTTTTACCAAAAATTCTCCAAAAAATCACTACTCAAAACATCATTTTCTCCAATTTCTCATTATAATTTCTCGGAGGAGTTTTGGAAAGACCCAAACCCAGTTTTAATTTAACAGACTTGATCTTACAGGGTGCTCTTTTACTTTTTCCATATTTTGAAATCCCTTTTATCTTATGTATGTATCTTTCATGGTTAAACTTTTAAATTTTGTCTTCATATATGATACCAGGTATGTAGCTCCAGAGTATGCAATGACTGGGCATCTTCTCGTGAAAAGCGATGTTTATAGCTATGGTGTAGTCCTTCTAGAACTCCTAACTGGAAGAAAACCGGTAGACATGTCTCAACCACCAGGTCAAGAGAATTTAGTTTCTTGGGCACGCCCACTCCTCACAAGTCGAGAAGGTTTAGAATTGATCGTAGACTCATCCTTGGGGCCAGATTTTCCTTTCGACAGTATTGCAAAAGTAGCTGCTATTGCTTCAATGTGTGTTCAACCGGAGGTATCACACAGACCTTTTATGGGCGAGGTAGTTCAGGCGTTGAAACTAGTATGTAATGAGTGTGAAGAAACGAAAGAACTCGGATCAAGTTGTAGTCCAGAGAATTTGTCTATAGGCATAGATGATGCTAGGATTTATACCAATTCAGACCATTTGCCAGATCATTTGCTAACTCAGTCCCCAATCTCTAATTATGATTACCGGTTTGATGTTCAGAGGAATCTTTCCATGTCTGAGCTGTTGAGTTCGCCCACTAAGTATGAGAGACAAGATTCCGAGTCATTCAGGAGGCACTCTAGCTCGGGTCCTTTAAGAACAGGTAAGGCCAAGGAACTGTGGCAGAAGATGAGGCGATTATCTGCAGGCAGTGTGAGTGAGCATAGGCTACTGTCAAGACTCTGGCCTGGATCACACTAATCGTAGACAATAAGGTATTAGGATCACAAGCTCTTGGGGTCTCGATTTTCTGAATATTATTGGTGCAAGAAAGCCATCATATCATCAGTCTTTAAGATATTCATATGCTTGGGACTTGGAAGTTAAATGCCTTTCTTGAGAAGCCAGAGGATGTGAGAGAGAGCATCTGTGTGAAATGGACGTCAATAAAAATGCTGGGAAATTTTGGGGAAAAAAAAAATTGATTTGACTTTCACATTTGAAGCCCCGATTGACATCTAAATACATGTAATGTGGTGATCAACTTGTAACTTTGTATTTTTGGAATTTTTATGCTCTAATGTACAGAAATTGCTGTATGTTATTATGTGAAATTTGTAAATGTACAGCCTTTGTTCCTTGCTGGTATAGATTTTTACCTTGTAACATAACATAAATGGGTTAAAAACTCCATTGCTAGAGTGATGGAAAAATACCTCGTTCCCTTGGGGATGCTCTAATACTAGTCATCCACAACGTAAGAAATGTTGTTGGAAAGCTCAAAAAATCGTTAAATTTACGGAAGATTTTTTGAAGAGCGACTTAATTGAAATTTTTGTTTGATAGAAATTAAAATTTAGACTTTTGTCAAAGTCAACAATTAACTTTATCCTTATATTTCATAAAATTTACAATTTTTCAACCATACATCAAACAGGGGCGAAAAAACAACTTTATAAGTTCGGTGACTAAAGGTTCGGTGACCAACAGGGTATTTAACCCTAACACGAAAACTTTCTCATTGCTTTCATAGAAGAGTGAAAAGAATAAAAGGCTAGTCAAGATCTGTCTTCTCTAGAATAAATCCACCATTAATGGTACCCAAATTTTAAGAATTTTTTTGCTCTATATTCTCTCTGTAATTGTGATTTTCACGGATTTCTCTGCATTTGATTTTGTCTAAAATGATGAAAAAATAGGCGAAATCGATCTCCAGCCCAGTTCCAGATGTATGGTACCCAACCCTAGCTGCTTTCATGCTCTGCATTGGGCTTTTGGTTACCGCCTCTTTCTTCATGTAAGGGATTTTCTTTTCTTTTCTTCACTTCAATTGATTCTGTTTCCTGTTCTTTCAATAATTTTTTAGTGCAGTAATTGCGAATTATTTGAATTTGGATTTATTTAGATATGAAACATATTTTCTGTATGTAGCTTTGTAATGTACGTTAGGTTTAATTTCTCGATTTCAGATAATTATGTGGTTAAGTCGTAATTTGCGTGATATCATTTAAAAATTATGATTTTTGACCATTGTAGCATTGCCGGAAAAATTGGCATAGACGACCCTATGTTCAATGAAAACCCCCTTAGTTTGGCATTATTTTAGTTGTGATCTCATTCCTTTGATGGGTGTAGTAAATGTTTCATTATTTCAACTGCTAATGGAAACTATGAAAGAGTTGGGTTTTAGTAGCTTTGAATTAGAATTTTCTGAGAATTTTGATTCAGAACTTTTTCCATTCTTTTCCATGAGTAGTTTGGCTTAGACCCTAGTTGTGTTAAATATGTTTTAAAAAAGATTACAATAAGATGTGGGACATACAGCCTTACCTTCTTATACTATTAAGTCACGGAGAAATGAAATTTTGCCTTATTTGTGAATGTGGACAGAGGGAACACTACATGTAATTTTTGAATTCGACCGTTTTCTGGTCAAAAGAGTGTTTTCTTATAGTTTAAGTAATTTCAAATTTGAACTTTTCGTGGCTGGACAAAATTTCATATGCAACGTAGATATCGGGGCCATGGTAGATTTTGACAGTATGATTTGCTACTCTACTCTGTTTAGGATTTTTTTTTTTTTTTACTAACTAATCTCACTACATCCCGAAACGAATGCTTTCCCTTTTTGCTGGTTTAGTAAAAGTGAAAGCATCATGTGCTGCTTTGTAGTTNAAGTAATTTCAAATTTGAACTTTTCGTGGCTGGACAAAATTTCATATGCAACGTAGATATCGGGGCCATGGTAGATTTTGACAGTATGATTTGCTACTCTACTCTGTTTAGGATTTTTTTTTTTTTTTACTAACTAATCTCACTACATCCCGAAACGAATGCTTTCCCTTTTTGCTGGTTTAGTAAAAGTGAAAGCATCATGTGCTGCTTTGTAGTTCAAATAGTCCAAATCTTTGAAAGTAAATCACGTGCAGAATTCTAGTATTTTGGCTTTCAAGTTGTCATTAAGGAAGTAGCACACAATTCATTTGGTAACATTTATAATCTATATCTATAATATATTAAATATCATATCAAGCTAGAATCATTTAACCCTACTACAATTATACTTTACTTTTCGTTTTTAAATATGTAATAAATACTACAAAATTCTTGTCATGTGCGAATTTCATGTTATTAAATTAACATTCACATTAATTTAGACTCAATGAATCTTGATTGATGAATCTTCGTCTACATGAATATAGAGTTATTATCTAAAAATTTTAATGGGTGTTAAATTTCATGTATTAGTAATTAATTCTTACAAAATTCTTGTCATGTATGAATTTCGTATTATTATAATTCTCAATTAATTAAAATTTACATTAATCTAGACTCAATGAATCTTAACTTGATGAATCTTAATTTATATGAATATAGAGTTATTATAAATGAATTTATTTCTATTCATGTATCTAGAAATTTTAATGGGTGTTTAAATTCATATATTAAAAATTAATATTTATGAACCAAATGTAGTATAAAAAAGTTGCTCATTTGTAGTGTTTCATCATCTCAAAGAATTTGACTAATAGAAGTTGAATTTTGAGAGCACAATTTTCTTATCTTAAAATTTTATCCTAAATTTTATTTCCTTTAGTTCGGTTGAGACTTCATATCCTCTTAACAAAATGGTATCAATTAATACTTTTACAGCACTTATAAAAAGTATTTTAAAATAACGTGCAATGCAGATTCAATTTTGACTAGTTTCCGAAAATTTTTCCAATCTTTGAAACTAGAAAACTTACTAGGTGTCATTATGTGGTCAAAGTAAAAGCGCTCTCTAGCTCTCTCTAAGTTCTGACCTTTTGTATCTTTGAAAAGAAAATCACATATCATTTAGGGAGTAGCACATAATCCATCTAGTTACATTTCTCAAATTTCTGTTTGTCTTTCGAAATAAAAAACGTGCTTTCGACCAGAGGATTGATGAGAAATACATTACCAAGTTCATGATCATTATTTCCTTTTGAAACCATATGTAATTCAATTTGTAGCAAGAATAATGAAAAATAAATGATTGCTCCAGTTAAATGAAGCACGATAGTTAGTGATCACGAGAATTATAAATTTTATTGTACAATCAGACACCTTACTTTGATTGAGTTCATATTTGGAGCTTTGGTCTCTTAATTCCTTCAAATTATATAATTTAAGGGTTGTTTTGAAAATATTTTTTAAAAATAATTTTC
>CAIGRK010180880.1:0-18402 GCA_903798315.1 Fraxinus greggii | reverse complement strand
TTTGACAAACAAGATTTTCAAATTTACTTTTCTTGCTAACGGGCAAGAGAAACCCTCTTGAAGAAATCAATGAAAGCATAAAGCAAATGTGAGGCCAATGATATGGAAAGAACTGAGAAGAAAGAGGATTTAGAAAAGAGAGTGACAGAGAAAATCAGAAAAAAGCAAAGAAAATTACCAAAAGTGACAGAGGGAACCAAAATGGTTATCTGCAAACACCGCCAATGGAATCTCTCTTTTCTCTCACCTAATACATTTATACATTAAAATTGATTGGGAATTTTATTTCTGGGATTTTAGCTTTTGCATTGCAGTCTTAAGAGCATGCTTTTTCAGCTCCCAGTAAAAGATAAAGTTGATGAGCATCTTCTTTTAACAATCTCATGATGTATTACATTATTCCATAATACTTAAATATACACATTTTTGTGCTTTACAACGTACAAGTTCATGCCTTTATTCTTGTTGATGTCAAAATTTGATGATAAAATTTATAATGTATGGAAATCTCCATTCATTATTGATCGGGAAACTAACCTTTAAAAGAGTAAACGTCTACTATTTGCCAAAAACTTTAAACATCGATGATGTGCAGCGTGGATTTACAATGGGGGCCACTGTCCCCACAATAAATTTCAAATATGCTATTGTCGAAGATTTTTAAAGATCTTCAAAGCAGTCTTCATAATTTTAAAATTTTGCCCCAACAATTAAAATTTTATGAAATTTGTCCCCACGATTATTTTCTTCTAGCTCCGCCCCTGTGTGTGTGTGTGTGTGTGATGCTTCATCAAAATGAGGTTTGGTTGACCTTGGTTTGTGATATGAGATAAAAGGGATTGAAAATGACAAACCAACCGGTTGTTTTCTTGGTTTTGTGCATTCTTGTATATAGAGTAAGTGTAGTTGCAAAATTTTCAGAGTTCAAACAAATTAACGTTGTTGTCATGTTTCCAGATTTTGTAGGTCTCTGCCAGTCTTTTTCTTTTCATTTTCATCAAGATGTGAAATATGTTTTGTACAAGTCCAATTGGGTTAATTTTGTTCCAATTATCAATCGAAGTTACATTTTCATTTACATCACTATTTACACTTCAATTCATTCAAATAACAAAGAGACACAGGCAAACAAAAAATTATATGTACCCTCTTATGTTGTCAACATCGTGCAGTATGTTCGCTAACCATATTGAACAATCACATCTATACCAGACTAGTTAAAATTTTTGAATTCGAATCTTGTAGCCATGGATTTATAAAATTCTGACATGATCAATAATTTGATGTTAAGAATATCTTAATGAAAGTATTATGGTTGGTTTCAAAAGAAGGAAAAAAAATGAAGTATCGTTGCTTCCGTGGAAAGCAAATGAAGAACCTCATTCGATCATCGATATTCTTTTTTTAATCCAAGAATTAGGTTCTAAGTCCACTTGGTAACATGATTTGGCTGCCGAATTATGCTTTATTGACACGTGGCATGCATGTTTTCTTCTCTTCGTGTGTGTTCCTAGCATATATTTATCACCAACCCTTCAAGTTTGTAGCATGTTAATCGTAGCATCACTATCAACTTGAAGATCAAGCCTGCCTTTGCTCAATAGTTTAACCTCATAAAACCTTTCATTCACCTGTATATGTCCTTTATTAGAGCACCCAACATACAATCTCCTTAAAAGGAGAAAATCGGACAATCCTGACCCGACCAGGAGAAATACGTAGCTCAATTGAAATTTGCCTATAATCCCTCCTGCCCATCTATGTTTAAGAATTACTGTAAATGATGATCGAGGACATCTTGATGACCTCTAGAACAACATGAGTTACTGGAAGTTGCAGTATAGTCTCAAATTCAAACTTATTCAGCAGTGCATCTCCATTAAGATATCAGAAAGTAGCATGTGATAAAGAAAATTTCATAAATAAAAGAAAAACCAAGATTCCTATCACTTTTATCTTGCAAATTGATAGAATTTACTTCTCTGGGGAGGTTTACTGTAACTTAAAAAGTCATCGTGACCCATATTTGAGGCTTTATCTCTTCAGCCGTCTCAATATTCCAAAGGTGAAATCATCACTGACCAGCACTGCGAGCTTGCAACCTCTTTTTCTCAAATTCGAGCTAATCACAATAATAAATAGAGTGGATTAGATATGACAGAGTTGGAAACAAAAATTGAGCAAAACTCAGATCTAGGCTTCAAAATATCTTACCACTTTCCGCACCCGTTCATTTGCAGCAGGAGTTCCTCCAGTAACATTCTCAGGAAGATACGGACTGCTAACACGCACTTCATTCATCACAACTATATTGGTCTTGTCCCAGCGCACAGGGAGCCTGGTTACATAACGAATCATATTAGTATCAGGAACAGCTCCTACACAGCATAAGATAGACTATAGATCATAAGCTGAGTTTGCATGTCAATCACACAATATGGTAAAGTTGAGGCTGGTTTTTCGATTACTGGAACTGAAAGACGACGTTCTATTCTTCTTGACCATCATTTGAAATGACCCAATAGAGCAACTTCAAAGGATTTAAATACATATCCAGATGGATTTAAATACATATCCAGATTCATTTTACTACTTTAAGAGCATTTGAGTTACAAATCCACATAAGCAAACCCATGAACCCCAATGGAGCCACACATAATACTTGTATGAGAAAAAAAGGCTAATGCACAGTTATGAATAGGCTATCACTGCATCAATCAGAATCAATATTGGTGACTATTTCTAAAGGACACAGATGCATACGCACACGCATAAAAGTTTGTAATCCCGGGACAAAATAGTTTTTACAGCCACCAGTTTGATAATACAAATATAAGCCAGTCAATAATTATAAGCACCTTATAAGCTTAGCAAAACATGATCATAAGCAACAGGAATAGAAGCTATAAATTACATACTCCTACATATAAAGATTTTTTCCGAGGAGATAGAAGAAGGTTGATACAAACTTTAATTCGGTTTATGAAAGTACGGAGTATTTGAAATGTATTGGACAACATAACCATTTTAAGTTTGTCTACGGTGCAGTATCAAGATGATTCAAAATAACCATCAGTGACGATGATGAAGCAATTGTCGTTATGAAGGTTGGCACCTACTGAAATCAGTTTTTCGAAAGATTGTCAATTTGCCACAAATAGTATACCCAATAGATGATGAAGAATATAATTTCTGACTTGTATCTCTCTAATAAAAGTTTACAATTTATAGAGTACAANTTGGACAACATAACCATTTTAAGTTTGTCTACGGTGCAGTATCAAGATGATTCAAAATAACCATCAGTGACGATGATGAAGCAATTGTCGTTATGAAGGTTGGCACCTACTGAAATCAGTTTTTCGAAAGATTGTCAATTTGCCACAAATAGTATACCCAATAGATGATGAAGAATATAATTTCTGACTTGTATCTCTCTAATAAAAGTTTACAATTTATAGAGTACAATGACCACTAATTTAGGAAACTAATTCTATACAAAGAAATAGGCAAAAATCTCTAAGTGATAATAGACCCTAATGGCCAGATTTTTAGCAATTAAATTAGGGAAGGAATCAATCCATCTACAACTATACAATCGTGGAATCAAATTAGGGATTTAATTCCCTTTTTCCATGTCAAACATATCCTTGAGGACTTTTTAACACTCCCCTTCAAGCTGGCGAGCAAATGTTATCCATGAGCAGCTTGTTTGTAATTCATTGGAATGAGTGGCTTCGTAGTCCCTTGATAAGAATTGGTCCATCTTTGGGACATTGGGAGTACAAATTAGACCACAATCTAGTTTTCTTTGATAAAATGGCAATCCGCTTCTACATGTTTAGTACGATCATGTTATATCGGATTGTGAGCTATATTAATTGCAGACTTGTTATCGCAGTATAACTTCATACTTCCACCCCACTTGATACCTAAGTCTTCTATGATAATTTTGAGCCATAGAAGCTCACAAATTCCATGTGTCATAGCTCTGAACTATCCCTCATCACTTGATTTGGCTACCACGACCTATTTCTTACTGCTCCATGTCACCAGATTTCCTCCTAAGAAGGCTAAGAAGGTACAATACCCAGTTGTTGACCTGCAATCAACTATTGAACCAGCCCAATCCGCATCCGTGTAGGCTTCTATACTCAACCCTTGGTTATGCTTGAAGAGAACACCTTTTCCTTGTTTAGACTTCGATTATTATAAGATTCGATGAACAGCTTCTAAGTGACACTCTCTTGGAGAATGCATGAACCGACTTACCACACACTTAATTTCTTCAAGATCATCCCTGATTACGATGATATCATCAACATAAACAATCAGGATAGTGATTTTAACGCTTCTTGATTTTTTTATGAAAAGTGTATGATCACCTTGTGATTGTTTTAACCCTATTTGTTTCACTCCAATGTCAAATCTTTCAAACCATACTCTGGGAGATGGCTTCAATCTATATAGAACTTTCTTCAACCTGCATACACTATTAACTCCAAAACCTATATTGAAGCCAGGAGGTGCCTTCATATAAACTTCTTCCTCCAAATCCGCATGCAAGAATGCATTTTTTACATCAAATTAATGCAAGGGCCATTAAGGTTAGCTGCGAAGGACAACAAAACTCCAATAATATTCATTTTTTGCAACCAGAGCAAATGTTTCTTGATAGTCTACCCTATACGTTTGAGTATACCCCTTTGCTACAAGTCTCATTTTATCTCTCTCCAAAGTACCATTAGCATTATATTTTACAGTATACACCCATTTACATCGCATTGGTCTTTTTCCTTTTGGCATCTCAACAACATCCAATGTCTCATTTTTATTCAGAGCCATCATTTCTTCACTCATAGATTTTTTCCGTTCTTCACTCTTTAATGCCTCTTAGACTGTTTGAGGAATTATAATGGTGTGTAGTTTTGTGAGAAATGCTCTGTGTAAATATGAGTCTATTAAAGGAAATAAAGTTTGTTACAGGGTGTCGTGTGCATTTTCTTGTGGCAATTGGAATATCAAGGTATGTCAAGGCGGTGATATGGAGATTTTATGGTGAAAGAAAACTTGGAAGACTTTCATTACCTGTTATAGGATCAGATTCCTGAGCTTGCACCAGTTTAGGCTCAAATCTCCTTGCACATACCTACAATGGCAAAGTTTGACCTTCTTCCCCTGTTTCTTATTGATTCATTATCAATAGGTTTAGGAAAAAGTGGATCAATGTTTGGTAAAGTAGTGATCTTAGTATCTAAATTTGCAATGGTAGTTTCTGGTTTTTCTTGGATGTTAGAGTTTGCAAGGTCAATTTCAAGAAAACAAAGACCAATCTTATCTTCTAATGAACTATTCCCCTGGAGATAAGATTCCTAAGAAAAATTGATTTTCAGCAAAGGTAACATCTTTAATAACAAAGAATATTTTGGATTCTGGATGATAATACTTGTACCATTTTTGTGTTGTAGAATACCCAAAAAAAGATACATTTAAGAGCTCTAGGATCTAATTTACCAAAATATACCGTACTGTAGAATTGTAGCTTAAAGTTAGTGAGGAATTCTACGGATTTGTCATAGTTATTTTTGGTATCTTGTTATTTTTGTTCCTAGCTTATTGTTGTTCCTTGATTTATGGAGATCCACTCCTCAATTAGGGGAGATTGAGTTCGGTTTTCACGATGGCAGATTTCACCATCTTGTATATATATACCCTGTAGTACTTTATGAAAAGAGCACGAGAATTCAATCCTTTTCTCAGAAATTCACATGCTATCAGAGCTTCTCCTCTGAACCCTAATTTCCCGCATCACGAAATTCGTTATGGCTGCTGAGAGACAAAACTTGATATCTGAAATAACCTCTGGAATGGGCATGTTGGCACAAAGAGATAACGTTTCAAACGCCTTTACAATAAATAAAAAAGGACTCAACTCGTGGATTATCGACTCCAGAGCATTAGACCACATGATAGGAGATGGAACCGTATTTTATGAATATAATGAGAAACATACAGTTCGGATTGCTGATGGATCTTTATCCGAAGTTGCTGGAATAGGCTCAATCAGGGTTAAAATGACCTGATCTTAAACTCTGTTCTACATGTTCCTAATTTGGATTTTAATTTACTTTCAATCAGCAAATTAACTCATGATCTACGGTGTGAAGCTAAATTTTTTCTCAAATTTGTGTGAATGCAGGAACTAGATTCGGAGAGGATAATTGGCAGTGCTGAGATGTGTTTTGGACTCTATCTTCTCAATGGTAATACTTCTCTCAGAAGACAAGCTCAAAATGCAAGTTATGTTTCGTTTAAGAGTCAGTCAATTTTTAATTCCTACGTCAATAAAAATAATAAGGTCATGTTATGGCACTTTAGTCTTGGTCATCTAAATTTCATGTATCTTGAAAAATTGTTTCCATCATTATTCATCAATAAAAGTCCAAAACATTTTAGTTGTGAAATCTACCAACTTGCAAAACATACTCGAAATAATTACCCCAATCTTTCATATACACCATCTCAACCATTTGCCATGATTCATAGTGATATGTGGGGTCCCTCAAGAGTAAAAAAATATGACAGGAGCACGATGGTTTGTCTCATTTGTTGATGATCACACTAGATTGACCAGGGTATTTCTAATGAAAGAAAAATCTGAAGTTGGCCAATTTTTTCAAAACTACAATTCCATGATCCAAACTCAATTCCAGACCGAAATCAAAGTTCTCAAAACTAATAATGCCAAAGAGTACTTCAAGTCTACTTTGGGTAGTTACCTCTTAAGTCAGGGAATAGTGCACATAAGTTCCTACATTGACACCCCTCAACAAAATAGGATTGCAGAAAGGAATAACCGGCATTTGTTAGAGGTAGCTAGGTCTCTCATGTTTTCCACTCATGTTCTCAAGCAATTTTAGGGGGAGGCTGTACTTACAGCCACGTACCTCATCAATAGAATGCCCTCCAGGATCCTTAAATTCCAGACTCCTTGTCAATCCCTCCTCCGGACCTTTCCTCACACAAAATTCTCTTCATTGGATCCAAAAACTTTTGGCTGTTCAGTGCTAGTACACATACATCAGCAACAACGTAGCAAATTAGATCCCAAATCCATCAAATGTATCTTTATAGGGTACTCTTCACAACAAAAGGGTTATAAGTGCTCCTATCCTATCACCAAAAAGGTATACAACTCTATGGATGTGACATTTTTTGAACACCAAGCCTACTACCACAAAACCGACATGCAGGGAGAGAACCTGAGAACATATCAGTTTTGGGAAACACTTAATCTTGATCATGGGGACACCTTACCAATACCTCCTATTTCTCGGCCAAGAGTCAATCAACAACCAAAGGCCATTAATCCAATTCCAGTCCAACATCTAGTGCCTGAACCAACACAAACTGAACAATCTGAACCTGAGAGTCATCTTCCTACTACCCCACCACAAACTCCGGTCCAAGATCACTCTAAAACACTACAAACTGCAAATCATGAGCTTCGTGTCTATGCTAGGAAGAGAAGGTCTGAGAGAACAATAGAGCAGCAAATTCCTTTAACATATGACCAAGAATCTCAACCAAGTCCAATTCCTGCTCAAATTCACTCAGGTAAGGGAACCACTGATCTTCAAAAGGCAGTGCCACTTAGAGATGATTCAAACATTCTGATTGCTTTAAGAAAGGGTGTTCGAACTTGCACAAAACACCCTATTTACAGTTTTGTTACATATGATGGATTATCACTGTCTTACAAGGCTTTTGTTTCGGCACTTGATAGTGTACAAGTCCCTAAGTCTATTCAGGAAGCTCTCAGGAATCTAGAATGGAGAAAGGCAGTCAATGAAGAAATCAAAGCTTTGGAAAAGAATGACACATGGGTAATTTGGGATCTTCCTCCTGGGAAGAAGCTAGTCAGGTGCAAGTCGATTTTTACGTTTAAGCACAAGGCTGAGGAAGTATGGAGAGGTTGAAAGCTCACCTAGTTGCCAAAGGCTTTACTCAGTCCTATGAAATAGACTATTAAGAAGCATTTGCTCCAGTGGCCAAGCTCAACACCATTCGAGTCCTTTTCTCCCTTACAGCAAATCAAGATCGACCATTACATCAACTAAATGTCAAAAATGCTTTTCTGAATGGTAACTAGGAGGAAGAAGTATATATAGAGATACCACCAGGAATAGAAACTTCTTCCAGTCACAATAGGGTGTGCAAACTTAAGAAATCCCTGTATGGACTCAAACAATCACCTCAGGCTTGGTTTGGCACTTGGCAGGTTTGCAAAGTCAGTAACTTAGTAGGGACACACTCAATGTCATGCTATTCGTGAAGTTCTCTTCAGAAAAGAAAATAGCAGTCCTAATAGTGTATGTGGATGATATAATCTTAACAGGTGAATATGAAGAGGAATTATCGGAAATGAAGCACTTAGTCAATGAATTTGAAATAAAAGACCTCGGCCAGCTCAGATACTTTCCTGGCATGGAGGTGGCTCGGTCTAAGAAAGGAATATTTGTATCCCAACGTAAGTATGTTCTAGACTTAATAAAAGAAACAGGTATGCTAGGATGTAAACCAACAGATACTCCAATGGATTCAACCAAGAAGATAGGAACTGAGAAGGACAGTGCACCAGTTGACAAGGGGAGATACCAGAGACTTGTAGGACGCCTCATCTATCTTTCTCATACGCGACCTCACATTGGATTATCTATTAGTGTTGTGAGTCAATTTATGAACAACCCAACAGAAGAGCACATGGAAGCTTTGAATAGAATTTTGAGGTATCTAAAGATGACCACAAGAAGAGGACTGTTGTACAAAAAGAATGATACAAGAGCTGTTGAAGTTTTCTCATATGCAAATTGGGCAGGAGATATATCAAACACGCAATCGACCTCTAGATATTGTTCTTATGTATGGCGAAATCTCGTAACTGGGAAAAGCAAGAAACAGTCAGTGGTCTCAAGAAGCAGTGCAGAAGCTGAGTTTAGATCTCTAGCTCTTGGTATTTGTGAAGGAAACTTGATACAGAAACTACTAAGAGAGTTGGGAATAACTACTATGAAGCTGATCAAGATGTTCTGCGACAATCAAGCTGCCATATGCATTGCAAAGAATCCGGTGCATCATGATAGGATGAAACATATTGAGATAGATCGACATTTCATCTCAGAAAAATTGAGAAATTGTACAGTTGATCTATACTCTTACAAGATCCCAAACGGCTAATATACTGACTAATGTTCTTCCACGAGTAGAATTGTAGCGTAAAGTTAGTGAGGAATTCTAGGGATTTGTTATAGTTATTTTTGGGATCTTGTTATTTTTGTTCCTAGTTTAGTGTTGTTCCTTGATTTCTCGAGATCCAATCCTCAATTAGGGGAGATAAGAGTCCGGATTTCAAGATGGCAGATTTCACCATCATCTTGTATACGTATATCCTGTAGTACTTGATGAAAGAGCACGGGAATTCAATCCCTTTCTCAGAAAATCACACATACGAATGTGAACATAAAAGACTCAACCAAATATTCTAGGTAGCAACCTATGTTGCTCAGACTCTTCAAAAACGGAGAAGTATCCCTGACGACACGACATGATACTGACACGGGATATGGGTCAGACACTTGGTCTTGCACTCGAACACGGCAGAAGAGAAGACAGTGGACGAAGTGGAAAAGACAGTGGATGGCCACAGCAAACACAGTGAACGACGGCAGCAAACCCATTTATTTCGAGTCTTGTGGTCGTATTTTACAGAAATTTATGGAGGATGTTACAGGAATAAAGGAGAAGAAATCGCCCAACAGGAGCATGGCAGCAGGAAATTTTGCAGAAAGGGAAAGATAAGATGGAGAAGACGATAAGTTTAGTCTGGGTGTTAAATGGGCTTTTGTCAAGTCCAATGAATAAGTTAACGATAGAGGGGATTAGGTGGTTTCAAAAGTCAACAATTTATATTGCCAAAAATTGGGAATTGTCTCTGTCAAGTTTATAATTTATTGTAAGTGGCGTGAGTTATTGTTTTATTTAAGAAAAGATTAATTTAATATTTAATTCTAAATTTGTTTGATTCAATAGTTCAAGTCACACTTATCAATCTTGAGTGATTTAAATATGTTAGAAAGCTTAAAAGGTATTCACGATAAATATATTACGGACAAAGTATAAATGTTTAAAGCCATCTTTATATGAATTATTGAATATCTCAATCTAAATTGTTTAATACGTAAAATGTACACATATAGCCTATATTTTATTTATTTTATATATATATGGAAAAAAAGACATGTTTACATATATATTAATAATATTAATAATAAATTGTAATACGTGCCCCCGTACCCTCATCCAAAATTCGGATCCTTTACAACCATTTCCCCTTAACTTAATTTTTAAAATGAAAAGGATCCGACTCCTGGATATGTACCCATATCCGACACCCGCACTCGAGTCCGAGCAACATAGGTGGTAACCGATTAGATTTATTGAACTCTGGATAGAATTGTGTAAAAAACTTACTGGAGTTTTATTTCCCAACTTTCTTGAAGGCAATTTGTTTATAAGATGAGTTGCAGTTAACATTGCTTCCCAGTAATAGTGTTTAGGCACTTTTTTTCAAACAGTAGGGCTCATGTTGTATCAAGAAGGCGACGGTTTTTCGCTCCGCAACCCCGTTTTGTTGAGCTGTATTTGTATAAGATGACTAGTCTATTATTCGTTTTTCTGGAAACGTGTGACAAAAATTCATTAAAGTATTCTTTCTCGTTGGCTAACCTGATAATTTTGACGTGGGCATCAAATTGGTTTGAATGAGTTTCAGGAATTTGGGAAAAGTTGTACTGACATCATATTTATTTTTCATAAAAAATAACCAAGTAACACGAATACAGTCATCAATAAAAGAGATAAACCAATGAGCTCCAGTAACATTTGGAATCCTAGATGCTCCTCAAATATCAATATGATTCAATGAAAACGGTATATAGATTTATTAGAACTCGAAGGAAATGAAACACGATGATGTTTGGCAAACTGACATACTTCACAATGAAGAGATCTTTCATCCACACCATTGAATAATGCAGGAAACATAGTTTTTAAAAATAAAAATGATGGATGTTCTAAACGAGAATGCTGAAGTAAAATCTAAAGTTTATTTGGTGAAAGCTTCTCAAATAAATGAGATAGAGGTAATCAATCTCCATCTCCACCAGAACTAGTATCCAAGCAATAAAGTCTTTCCCTCTCTTTAGCAAGCCCAATCGTCTTTCCCGTAACCATTTCTTGGAAGACACAATGATCAGAGAAAAATATAACTTTGCAGTTTAGATCTTCTGTGAGTTTATTAATAAACAACAAATTAATAGAAAGTTTAGGCACTTGATGTACATTTCAGTGAGAGAGAAAAGGTGACAGGAATGATTCATTTTCCTATAGTGTATGCCAATGTACCATCTAAAACTTTTATTTTTTGATTTTCGGGACATGGGGTGTATGAAGTGATGTGATGAGTTGGTCATGTGATCAGTAGCACCTGAATCAACAACCCACATATCAGTCATTTGAGGCACTAAGAGCATTGGATAAATTATCATTACTTAAGTGAACAAATAAACATGAACCGATTTTTCTATTGAAGTAAGAAGACTTTGAAGCTTCTCAATCTCCTCTTTATTTAGTGTATTTATCTCTATTTCATTGTTGGTGGAATCTTCATCTTTAACCACCATGTTTGCTCGGCTATTGCGTGTGATATATATTGCTGCTGCTTGTTATTTCTACCAAATGATGATGGCTTTCCGTTCGGTTTCCAACAGGTCCCCCTTGTTTGTCCTCACCTTTCAAAAAAGTCACACCAACGGTCATCTTTACTTTCCGGTGGTTCTCTAATTTCATGATTCTGTTTTGGACACCAAAGCTATTTGAAGATGGCTTCTTTGTTGCAATCAGGGAAAATGCTTCAGCAGGTGGAGAATCAAATATCATAGTCCTTCCCTCCACAGCTCGAATAATGGAGAGCACGCAAGGAAGGCATCTCTTCCTTTTCAAGTACTTGCACTCGAAATTGATCGAATTCCATGTTAAGTCTAGCCAAGAATTCATATAATCTTTCTCCTTCGACAAATTTCAACATCATTGCAGCATCGTACCCACACTTCATCTTGAGATTTTGCTTGTAATCAAGTTCAAACCATAAACCATTCAAGGTATTATAATATTCAGTAACCAACATTGTACCTTGTTTAGTGGAATGAATCTTGGTTTTAATTTCAAAAACCAAGGCTGCATCTTTAACTTAGGAGTATGTTTGCTTCACAGTATCCCATATGTCTTTAGCAATGGTAAAAAACATACAATTTCCACTAATTTCAGGTTGCATCGAGTCCTAAAGCCATGACATGATTAAAGAATCCTCCACATCCCAAGCCTCAAACTTTGGATCCTCTTTGCTAGGTACAGGGCCAGTTCAATGGCTGAGCTTCCCTTTCCCTCTCAATTTTGGTCGAACCACTTGAGACCAGATTAAGTAGTTTTTTTTTTCATTCAGACGATAGGATGACTTAATAATCTGAAGTTCATTGAGTGATGTATGGTTAGATTGATTGACAATCTGAGTTGGATTTGAGGACTCGGAAATGATAGACATTCTGGTTTATTTTTCAAGTAATAGAGGGACAATCTAGTCCAAAAAAAAAATAGCAATGATGGCCAGGTACTACACAGAAGTCAGAGAAGAAAAACTTCAGGACTGTCTTAGGAGAAATTCCTAAGTTCTCATACCATATAGTGAATAAGAATATAATTTCTGACTTGTATCTCTCTAATAAAAGTTTACAATTTATAGAGTACAATGACCACTAATATAGGAAATTAATTATATACAGAGAAATAGGCAAAAATCTCTCTAAGTGATAAGAGACCCTAATGTCCAATTTTTTAGCAACAAAATTAGGGAAGCAATCAATCTATTTACAACTATACAATATTGGAATCAAATCAGGGATTTAATTCCTTTCTTTCCATGTCAATCATATCCTTGAGGATTTATTAACATACTCAAACTCAACATCTGTAATCCAATTATGGCTTGTTTGGCAGGATAGGTTGTACTATATTGAACAGTGTTAAATAAGACAAACAAAAATTTTGTTTATTATCATGTCCAATCAGCTTTTGCATGGAAAACATATCCTTATAGTTTCATATTCTATACCATCCCTTGAGTACCCTCAATCAATACGACGCTTAGTATAGAAATATATGGAAGAGGCCTCTCTCAGTTTGCTTTAATTCCTACTTATGTCGGTGCGCGTTGAATTCATTCTCCTACATGCCATAGTGGAGATTTTTTACATTAATTCAAGAGGGTAAAATAAAGTTTTTTTCTCAAGCATATTTAGAAGATAGTCTAGGTCAAAGGTAATCAGCAGAGCAAAAGTTCATTGAGGCTACAATTCAAGGTAGCTTTGGCATTCATCAACTAGTGCTCAAATATATGACAAATTTACCTTTAGCGAGGAACGGACCAATGATTTACAAATTTAACAAGTTGGATCTAACGTCTGTCAATGAAGTAACAATGTAAGTTATCCTCATTATTAGCAGTGGATAAGATTAATCTCATTACTGATCTTTACAGCACTGACTAGGTTGTCTCTGTTAACATGTTAGTAAATGTATATCAGCCGCTTTTATCTATAATGGACCAAAACAAATACATAGCCTCATTCCAGCATATTTGGGTTCCGCTGTATGAATCATTTTTCACCATTCCGCTGAAATTATCACTACATTGACTAGAAGATCGAATACAGCTAGATCCTTCACAACCAAAATATGTTAATTTTGGTAGATCTATTCCTATTCTTATGAACAAGTACTTCTTTAGGTCTATGGAAGACGTGTCAAAATCACTTAACTTCATCGTTCCCTTTGTTTACTTTCTTCCGCCATTCATCCAACATCTTTATACTCTATAAATTTTATTAAACAATTCTATCAACCATAAATACCCACCCTAGCAAACTCTTCCATACTTGACGGGAAATCTATCCAAATCAATTGCTTTTCTCATCTTAATCCATTTTATCCAAACCAAATTCTTCTCATGTGATTAAAAAGTATACCTTTGTTGGAACTCTACAAATTCCCAATAGGCATATCATGCCTTCCAGATAACAATTCACCAAAATAGTTTTCCTACCTGTCTATGATCTCATCACTTCAATAAAACTTCAGTTTTCATATATAATACACTTGACTTGGTTTAGATCTCTACTTTCCTCTTTCCTTTATTGAGATACCTCGTAAATATTTTTACCTCCACCTTAATACAAAACTTCTTGTACGCTTTCGCAATGGACCCTTGAATCTTTTTCATGGCTTCTCTTTGGCAATCCACCACTATGTCTCCTTGTTAGTTGAGTAGGTGATATTCAACCCTTAGATTCTCCTAGTACCTCCATTATCAATTGCGTAGACAGCACAACTTTTCAATTTTCCGTTATCACACAATCTTTGAGAATGCATGGAAAATATCAGATAAGCATATAAAACAGAAGACTGGATTGCTTGTAATAACATATAACAATTTGTTCAAAAATATTCCTAGATGTTGCTTTATTCTTACATGAGGATAACATATTAATTTTAAATAGCTCTAGGATAAGGGAAAAGTACTTGTTTAAAAAGCGCACTATTCTAGATGAAATTGATTTCTAGCAGAAAGGATAGTGAACTTGACCAGAAAAGCGTAATTAGCATACCCATATTAGCAAATCATTCTCACATTTTGGGAATTTCAAGGAATTCAGACACGGTAATAAGATGAAATATATCCCAGTTCAACATGATGGAAATTAAATCAGATCATCTTGGAAAGATAAAGCTTGAAAAAGGCCAAGCAGAATATAAGACGAAGTACAAATCATACCAGACCTCTTGTTAGTGACAAATATTTCCATCATTTGATAAATATATTTCAAGAGCTAATTAAAAAGACCAAATTGCTCAATGGCCATTCAGCATCAAGCAATTTAAGGCTCTGTTTGAGCCCTTTTATGGGAAAAATAGATTATATAATAGTGATTCTTTTGGAGAATGTTTGGTTAAGACGGTTTTGGGTTTACGTATAGAATTATTTTATTCGGAGAATGTATGGTTGAAAATGAGTTTCGGGAAAGAATTGGGCTCAAACATGGGCTAAATTTATATGATCCGCAAGGATCCACAATTAATGGTCTCTCTTGGTAATGAAACAAGATTACAGGAGGTTCCATGAAGTCTCTTCTCAATTGATACCTAAAAAATCTAAATGAATAATATGACTTAGTCATTAATTGACAACATAAACATCAAAAGAACATAACACTAATTACAAAAACCACAAAACAACATAAATTCTATGCGCAGCAAATCAGGATTAACAAAAGGAGATATTAACTATGCAAAACGCTCAATATTTATCTAGTAAAAGAAAAACATCATATACAAGTAAAGCACTTGGGAATAATTCAAGCCATGAATTGAAAGAAACAATAATAAAATAGTGAACATAAAGTGCGAAAAGGCATATTACGTCTTAGCCAATGCATCAAAAATACTCTGAGCCTCAGCACTGACACCAACTCCAATCCTCTCAGCATCTATTTCTGCTTGTCTGCAATGCAATTCCACACACAACCCACAAACAAAATCACACATTTAAGCACAAATAATCCAATAATAATGCTACAATAACCAAAATTTTCACAAAATTCGCCCAAATTCATAATCATAGGAAATAGTTAAAAAATAATCAAAAAAAAATCTAATATGAAAATTTACCTGATAGCAGAGTCTTCTCTGGCCTGAAGGGTGTTGAGATCAAGAAAACACTTACTGATATCAAGTGGGTCCTCACCTTGACCCAAGAAAGTGAACTCCTTTATGTAATTGGCCTTGAGTAGCCTTATATTCCTCTTTGGCCCTGACCCAGATTTCACTCCTTCTTGTATTTTCCTATCACAGTTAAAGAACTTACAAACAATAAAATAGAAAAACAAAATTATATAATTATTACATAAAAAGATCGTAAATTATTTGAAGGATATGAAGGATGAGGAGGTTTGACGAGGGGTCAAAAGTGATGACTTGGGCTTGAAATTCTTCACCAAGAGTAGTTTTGATGGATAATATGCAACCCACTACAAAATCTACGCCGCTGCTATTCTGAATCTGAGCTTCCATTGCTGTTGATTTTTTGCAATTGATTTTTCTTCTTATTTTTTAGGAGTGTGTTTCGCCCAGTCCCTGTAGGCAAAACTTAGAATCGAACTCGCATCTTAAACACACGACTTTAATTAAGCCGATGCATGTTTGGGCGCACAACTTAAGAAATTTACTTATAAGTAGAATACCTTAGTTTTAAATAATAATGTTTATTGGTAAAAGTTGAGATACAAGTAACTTATTTTGACAGAAACGTGATGATTCATCTAGTATCGAATTATTTCTTGAATTAAGCTCTATTTGGTAAAAATTAAAATTAACTTTTTAATAAATTTTAATAAATATCGATGAAATGCGTGCTAAAAAAATTACAACATAATAATATTTCTGAAGAAATATTTTATTGTTTTTCTCTTAAAATTTTTATGGTAATCCCATGTTTGATGGCCATTATTTGAGAAAAAATTATTTTGAATAATGACTTTTAAAAGAACGTGTGATTAAAAAATATGAAAAATTTTGGATTTACGTACAGAACATTTTTTATGACTTAAGTGTTAGAATTTCATCCGACAAAGTTTGAGGAGTGCTGACATCTCCCCCTGAATCTTCACCCGGGTAAATTCGGATGCAGTCACATTTTATAAACACTTGGACCGAACAACAGAACATTTTATTATATGAATGTGTAATTGAAAATGAGTATGTGAAAAAAGTTTTCAAATAATGATTATTAAACAATGGCTAAATTACTAAGGAGATTATGGGCCCGTTTGGAACGGTTTTTGAAAAGTCAAAATGAGCTTTTAAGATTCAAAAATTATTTTTGGATCCGTTTTGCTAATTTTATGAAAATGCTTTTGGTAGTTATAAGAATTTTTAGATGAAGCTATTTCAATGTGCTTTTCTCTAAAAATATTTTTGGAATGGGAAACTCTTTTAAAAATTAATTTAAATATGAAAATTAAGATAATTTCCTCTAAAAACTATTTCACAGAAAATAAAAATAATGCCAAACAGACACATCGGGATGCATTGCCATCCGCAATTGAGGGTCTCTCTCGATTGTATGTTCGGACACATCAGGATGCTAGGTTTGCTAACATAATTACCAACTCTAGCGTGTATGAACAACAACTCATTTTCAAATCAATAACTTTCCTCAATTTCTTCTTGTCATTTAATTTATGCCTAACATGGAACATTCAGATGCATCTCTTGAACTATGTGTAACACAATGATAAATCTATCTTACAAAACATGTCGAACTAGCAAGTACTCAACAAAATTAAGAGGAAAGGTAGATTTAGTAGGTAAAAAATATCAATGGGCAACATTAAATCCCAAATTATATTATAGTTTTCTAAAACAAAAAATGTACTCTAATTGTTATTTACCTAATAGTCATTGAATTTTTATTTATTTATTTATTTTGAATAATCACTGCGCTCTCAAGTTATTTCACAATGGCATTGTACTTTTAACTACGTTTCTAATTCATCGGTCTAGATCATTTGAAAAATTAACAATTATCCACAGAAAGATGAATACCAAAGTATATTCCGGGTCAAAATATCCAAAAGTACCAAACACATGAGCTGTCACACAGGTCTTTCCTGGCCTTTTGCATCAGTTTCGCAAGCCTAAAATCTGATATTTGTTCGAGTGATTAGTTATCAGAACATTGCAATATTAATTTCGACTCTACCTTCCTGGAGTTCATTTTTAAGGAATTACCATTTATCTTGTTAAGCGAGTTCTCTCTTATTGATAGATCATCCTAAAAGTTAATCTTTTACCTTCGCTTGGTAGTTAGAGTCGAACAGAATGTTGGTCTATTTGAAGTCCTTATAAACAATAGGAATTCCCAAAGTGGAACTTGAATGAAGATATGCATGTCTTGTTGCTGCTCCAAGAGCTGCTTTTAGCCTCAATGGCCAATCCATCTTTACTCCTCAGATTCCTAAAACTCAGTTAATCGAAGACGATCAAGAGGCAAATATATAGCTGTTTCGTGTGGAATGCGCTAACAATTAAAAAAAAGGTTCAAACGATTGTGTAAGGAATAAACCTCTTGAGACAAAGTCTCAAAAATGGGTGTTTTATTTATGAAGAGTACAATTAACGAGAAACAAAAGCTTCTAAGGGGCACAAGCGCACGAAGTAAGGTAGAAAATTTGA
>CAIGRK010180868.1:0-13954 GCA_903798315.1 Fraxinus greggii | reverse complement strand
ATCAAGATAGGTAAATAGAATTGTCTGACTAATTATCTAGACATAATTAACTTGTGACTTGTTGCTTGTTAATTAAAATTTTAATTCCGCATTTACACCTAGTCACCCCCTCCCTCTACGTGTAGTTGGGTCGAATCTTGCGTTTCTCAGATGGTATAGTAAGTTACCACTAGGTTTGATTCAAAGTTAACTACAGTTAAAGCAAGCCTTCCTAGGGACGTTTGCAGAAAGCATGCTGGACAAGCCCATCTACTGACTCAATGACACGCAACCGGAAGAAGGTGAGTCCCTCAAGAACTACTTCACATGTTTCAGTGCCGAACTGATCGCTTGCAAAACTATTAGATGAGAAGGCTTAGGACACCTTGTGGAACTAATTACTGATGGAGACTTCCTTCTTGCGAGATGTCCATAGCAAGAATTCAGCTTCCTACCATCAACTGGTATGTTCGATAAAAAATGAGATCCTGACTGAAGATACTATCGAGATTCATAAAACGGTAGAGCATAGGCCCATTCTCTAGGGATAAGCCTCAACATATGAGCCTAAACTGTCAAAGTATTATTACCCATTCCTTAACGACCATAGAAGCAAATTACACATGATCTCTCTATCTCTCTGACAAGTCGCAAGTGAAACATCTCCATCACCTGAAAATCGTAATGTAAAATTTTGTAAAATTCATTATAGAAGGGACCACGATGCAGATGAGTGTTATGAGGTGATAAAGGTGGTAAAGCTGCAAGGTTAACAAGGAGGATTACACGAAAGATTCGACTATCGAAAGCTTCTATACTCAAGTACCAGAGGGCGAGGTAATGAATGTAGGTCAAGGCATGCAGCAGGCAACTAGCACACTTAAATTATAGTACAAGAGATCTATAATATTATCGGATGTTCTTATATTGGAGGCAAATGATAAATGCACAAAAGAATTATGTGTAAGCGCCTACGCTGGAAAACTTTTGGATTCGGGGTAACCCCAACCTGCATCCCTTCCAACAACTTTTAATATGATGATGAGTAAGGAGTCATATATTTCCATTGTGATGACGTTAGTTGGCTCAGCTATAGCAACGACCTCACATAATGGATTAATATTAGATTTTGCAGTTGAAAAGGGTCAACGGAACAAGAAAAAACATATGAAGCCCTAGAGGCTAATAGAGAAACTTCGGAAGACTAGGTATCAATGACATCCTCTTCACAAACCTCTACGAAATCCACGTTCCATTCAGGATTAAATTTCCAAATAATATCGAGAAATCTATTTTTCCCTTCCTGCATGGATTCCTTAAAAATTTTGACTTCATAAGCCTTTCTTTCAGCAACTACAAACTTCGTAACAGAAAGTCTAGCCACGTTACTTTCTATCTGTTGGCAGATTGAGGCCGTTCATCCCGTGCATTGGTATTGTCTTTTATTGTAATGAATTAATCAATTTTAGCTGATTGGAGTCCTTCCTTCAGCTCAGTAAGTTTGCAGTCCATCCATTCAAAATAGGTTATGTTATTCCTACCGAGTCTGCATTAAATCTGAGGCGAATCTCCTCATATCGACTAAAAGAGTATCTTCTACATTAGCATATTCCTCAGCACCCAGCAAATGTTCTTTTATTCTAATTTTTCCTCCTCAACCACATCCAATTTTGACTTGGGTGTGTTACATTCTTCCTCCAAGGTTTGGACCTTCCTATTTAAACCGTTGACTCAATTAATGCAAATCTGTTGGTCTTGGAGTAATACCGCAACTCACAACAAATAAGCATCAATCATTTCCCCTCTTTGTGTGGGAGTAAGTCCTTAACCAATCTCTCCCAAGATTGATTAAAATAGGCATAATACGTCGTGGTAATTTGGGAGACAAAAGGAGGAAAAGAGGACAAAATCCCTGTATCAGCTTGTCTCGATGGCGGGAGACTGAGCAAAGACTCGAAATCAAAAGACGAAAAAAAAAATCGAATCGAGCTTTGCCTAGATCCACTTGTTTCGTTCAGATTCTCTTCCCCAGTATGGATATCTAAAGTTGAAGATGTAGTTTCTTTATGTCACAACCTCAAAACCAAAACACTAGAAGCAAAAGATTGCGATCCTCCTGACCTTTAAGAAGGCTTGGTGATCGAATCCCCAGCAGAAATGTAGCCAGCCTCTCCAAGCTCGCCAGAGCTTAAGTCCTTAGGCAACGAAATTTGCGACGCTTAGAAGGGTTCGCATCAAAGTCAATCAACACTACAAAGAAAGGGAAAAGGCATTAAAAGATTAGTATTAGTAATAGTAGTAGTAGTAGCAGCAGTCAATTAAATGTTAGGATCTAGAGACAACTAAATCAATATACCAACAACTTACCCATGATGGTTTGAACACCAAGGTTGTAAAAGTTGGAGTTGAAGGGACAAAGCAATCTCTCGACTCCGTGAACCTCAGCACGCAAGGGGCCACTAGGTCAAAAAGCTCGCTAAAAGTGCAACTGTGAACTAAAAAAGGTGTTTTACCTATATCGAATTACCGCAGTTAGAGTGTAAAAGTCTAAAAAAAAGATAATTAATAAATCTACAGTCATAGCACTTACCATAGGTTCGAGGCATAACAACTGAAGGGATAGGATCATTAAGTTGAAATTCTCGGTTAACTCGAACGAAGAATAAACTCTCTTTTCAGTTATGCATCTGGGAAGCGATGATTACCCGTTCTGGGCAGGCCTTAGATAAATGGGAAGAAATGGAATAAAACACCTTTTTGAGGGTTCACAGTATCCCCCAATGGCATGGAACGGTATAATGAACGAAATATAGCCACCAAAAACTCCCGTGGTAGGCCTAAAAATCCCATAACAAAAAGACCCACCCTTTGGGCCCATCTATTCGGAGGTGGCTCGGAAGAAGTCATACCTCCCTTAAAAAGTGATGAAAACGGACTCTGAGCCCCATGTCCATTGAATACGTATGAATAGCTATACAACTTGGGGATGAGTGATCTATCGTTTGAAACTATTCAGGACGTAATAGCTCTATATCATTGGGGAATGTTAAAACGATCTTAATTTCGGCCAGGTCCTATTCAAAAAGATTATTGAAAATTTCTGAAACCACAAAAGCATTCTCACCACTCTCATTAAAGTCAATTGGCACATTGAAGTTCTCATCTACCTCACCATGTATCCCATCCAAAGGTCAAAAACTTCTTGCTTGGCCAAAAGGTTCGGTTTAAAGCATGTACCATAATGGTTAATAGCCCTATAACGAAGTGCTTCAATATACAAAACTTCAACAGAAGAAGAAAAAGATGTACTTGAAGTATCACCTCTAAAAATAGAACTTCCAAAATCATATCTCCAGATGCACTCTAAAAATCGACTTGGGAAGACATTACTGATGAAATATACACACAAAGAGGAGGAAAAACAGATATTCCATACATACAAAAAGGAAGTTACACGGCAGGTTATATTGCCATCCTTTTTTGTACATTTTAAAAGTGTTTTTCCACCAACTATTCTACCTACTACAACTCAACATTACCTTGATAGATTACAACTTGTAGCAGGCCTGTACTTAAGTTACACTTTATAATATAGACTATAATTGAGTATAAAATGCATAGGACAAGTCAAAGCAAAAAGCATTCCTTAGGTGACAACAAAAGTGTCACATGGTTCATCACTCCTCATTTACACTTTTGTTGGAAATACCAGGACATTCTCTTAATGTTTCAAATCTTTATTTTGGCAAAGCTTTGGTGAAAACGTCAGCCAATTTGCCACATTTCCCACTTTCACCTTTGATCTGTAAGCATCATTTAACTCCACAAAGATATTTGAATTTGAGGTCATATGGTGAGTCCAGCCACTGTTAAGTAACCAAGTTTCAACCCAGCTGGAGGCTGTGTAGTTTATGGCTGAAAACAAATGCTCTTTAGATTGATCTTCTACAACTTTGGCTTACTGCAACTCCTTTTTCTCCATTCGGTTCTTGCGGACTTTTTCAACATGTCCAAACTACTTGCAAGACCTGCATTGCACACCAGGTCTAAACTAGCACCATTTGGGATAATGGCATTTCCTTTTGCAATGAGGACATGGAGGATACCTAGTATCCTTGCCATAGCTTTTAGCTCCTTCTTCGTTCTTCTCATTTTGTGACTTCTTTCCACTAAAATTTGTTTGAGTTTTAATGAGGACATGGAGGATAGTTAGTATCCTTGCCTGAGCCTTTATCTTCTACTTCCTTCTTCTCGTTTTGTGCTTTCTTCCCTCCATAATTGATTTGAGCTTTCTGTTTTCCTTTTGCAAATAGAGTTCCTTCAACTTGTTCTTCTTGCCTGAACAATATTCTTTGTTTTGTGACTTGAAGATCATTTACAAGTTTAGCCAAGGAAATGCTAGCCAAGTCCTAAAGTCTTCAAGAGAACAGATCTTGGATTCAAACTTCTCTGGTAGACTTATCAAAACCTTTTCCACTACTCTCTTGTCTGGTAAATCATCTCCTAGTAGCATTATTTGATTAACTACCTTCATTAGCCTATTAACATATTCTTTAACTATTTCAGAGTCCTTCATTTTCAAGGTTTCAAACACCATTCTAAAGTTCAACACCTGCATATGTCTGGTCATTTCGTTGCCTCAAAATTCTTCCTTCAACCTTTCACATGCTTCTTTTGTTGTTTCACATGTTATAATCCTTGTGAAAATGGCATCTGAGATGGCTGATTGTATACAAGAAAGGGCCTTAAACTTCTTGGCTATCTCCTCACTATACTGCTTCAACTAAGCAAAGGTTGGATTAGCCCTCAATGGTGGTGGTTCAACTCCAGTTTCTGCGATTTCCCATAGATCATATGCTTTCAAGTAGGCTTTCATTTTTGTAGCCCAAAAATCATAATTTTCTCCAATAAAAATAGAAGGTGATGGGGTAGAAAAACCACTTGAAGCCATATCAATCACTCACCAAAAACACTTGACTATATATGAAGGTTTCTCACTGGTTTTCTCTAAGGCTGCTGGTTTTTCAGCTTCTTCAAAGACCTATAGAAGCTCTGATACCACTGATGAAATATACACACAAAGAGGAGGGAAAATAGATATTTCATACATATAAAAATGAAGTTACATGGCAGGTTATATAGCCATCCTATTTTGTACATTTTAAAAGTATTTTTCCACCAACGATTCTACCTACTACAACTAAACATTACCTTGACAGATTTCAACTTTTAGCAGGTCCATACTTACTTAAGTTACACTTTATAATATAGACTATAATTGAGTACAAAATGCATTGGATAAGTCAAAGCAAAAAGCATTCCTTAGGCAACAACAAAAGTGTCACACGGTTCATCAATTACAGGAAAGGTGTCAGATTAGGATGATGGAATAATGGGTACTCTGGAAAATTATTTTCTTGAGATAAATAAGGTGGCAAAGTATAGAATGCCAATAGGAAAAATGACATATTAATAGATTCTGACAGAAAGTATAAGTCGTTAAAGCTTGATAGTAATAATCGTAACTGTTAAAAATGAATAGGCGGCTGATTGAATCCCAAGATAAAGACACTATATCACACTCTATCCACATGATCCTAGAGTTGTAGGCCACTAACCTAAGAAAAATGCAAATAAGGCCCATTAGCACATGTACAACGATAATGATCGCCAGCACCTTCCCCATGTCCTCTCAAAGAAATAGGGATGAGTAAGGCGAGGTGAAAGGCCCTCAATAGATTCGCCAATCATAATATAAGACAATTAAGGTCCTAAATTTAATATAAATATTAAAATTGGACTTATGGGCTATTTGTTAACCCTTAAAATGAAGTCCACAAACCTGACTAGCTATTGGCAAAGCGTAAAGCGATACGCGAGGGGAACAAAGATACAACAAGTCTCACCCGAATCTTGCAAACCATATATCCTAATCCTAGCTACAAGTTGTTAATAAAAGGCACATGGGCCAATGAATAAATCATAATTCTTAATCAAATATGTTATAAAATAGCCAACGAGGAGCCACCATTTGTCATTCTCTTTAAAAATACCAAATTGCCCCAAGACTTGGAGAGAAATCTATAAATACCCCATCAATTGAAGAGAAACGCATGCAATTCAAATATTTTCCTCTTAAGTAGCTGTTTTCGTTCTTACTCCAGTTTGAACATCAAAACTAGTGAGTTTANAATATGTTATAAAATAGCCAACGAGGAGCCACCATTTGTCATTCTCTTTAAAAATACCAAATTGCCCCAAGACTTGGAGAGAAATCTATAAATACCCCATCAATTGAAGAGAAACGCATGCAATTCAAATATTTTCCTCTTAAGTAGCTGTTTTCGTTCTTACTCCAGTTTGAACATCAAAACTAGTGAGTTTAAAAGGTGAAAATCAAAGCTAGTGAGTAGGATTTGTTGATCATGTTTGTAAAATCAACAGATATATTTGTATTAATTTAAAAGCTAATAAGGAAGATATAATTAATTTTGGATTCCTTCAAAGTGTTTTTCTTCATAGATCACAAAGATAATAGGAAATCATCCATGAAATCTGGCATTTGAAGAGGTATGTCCGGTTTGGCATTGCATCAAGAAAGGTTCTACAAAAGAAATTTCGTACTTTTGGTGGTTGGTTTTTCTGCCTAATCAGTTGAACCCGGGTGATCGGGAGGAAATGCCAACAAATACGATGAATAGTATGTGTGGTTAGCGAGAAGGGCTAAATGACTATGAGTCCGCCCGTGCCAGAGATAGCTAAGAGGTGGACCAGCTCGAGGGCCAACTATGTATCAAAATTGAAGCGGTCCAAGATCCAAAGCAGGGCCTAGCCGGGTGCCAAAAGCAGAATCTAGACATTTCACCCGTGGTATTGTACCATTCCAATTCATAGGATCTTGACATCTAAATTGATGGATTGTCTCATTCGTAGGTCGTTCTATGGGAGCCAAAAATTTCTCCACTAAAAAGGGGATCCGTGAACCGATGTGTCATTTACATAGGCTTTTCAGAGTAGTTACCTTCTATCCACTACTTACTGAGTAAATCCCATTTGGCTTAAAGTGTCAAATTAACATATCTAATGAAAAAGTCAAAGTTATTTTTACTATGCACGTGTATTTTCAGAAGTTATTGTGTTATCCTAGACTACCAGTTTTTTGAAAATTTAACTACTACTTCTATTTTATTTTCATGTTTTGGCCTAGTCCATAGGAGAAGTTAGCTACATGATTACCAAGTCTTTTCTACATTGAGTAGTGGCTACAGCAAATTGCTTTATCCGCTGGGTTATAAGCTTAATAAATAGAACAGGTTGTTTGAGTCCATGTGTGGAAGTGTGTAAACAATAAAGTTGCAGTGCGGAATATTTGATCACCAACGCATTTCCAGGCTCAATGTAATCCCAAAACACTCGACACCACCACAAAGAATCAACCCAAAATATCACCTATAACTTTATCCACTCTGGTTGCTTTTAGTACCCACCAAGAAACACACAAAGGGAACGTATTATGGCAACCACACAGGTTGGGAAATAACCAAAGAAAGAAAAGAACCAAGACAGTGTAAGTGTTATGTCCTAAGTCAAATCAATTTTGAACATAAAACACTTTCAATTCCCTAAAGTTTTAGCAAATATATCAACGCAGCTGACCAAAGATTGCAAACCGATGCCCAAGGGCAAAATCGTCTAAGATTTATCATATAACCTAAAACAAAAAGTTAAATTTATCAGTTCGTTTAGAATGATAAAACGAGAAAACTATTTGAAGGAAGCTTCTCCAGATTCTGTAAATGCGCCACCACCGGAATGCCTATGCGTCGTTGCCGTCTTCATCATGCTTCACACATCCAGTGGCATGTCCACCTGCACAATGCAGTTCCGGGCTCCGTTTGTCCAAAAACTTGGTAGTTTAGCCAAAAATCAAGGCTATGTGTTTAGTTTAATTGAGAAAATCAAATTTTGGGTGAGTTTATTGGTTGATTTTGGATCTAGAATTTGTACTGATGCTATGATACCAGATCTAGTATGGAAGATTTGATCACCAACGTATTTTTGGTCTTAGTTTAATCCCACAACAATCGACACCACCACAAAGAATCAACCCAAAATATCACCTATAACATCACCCGCTCTAGTTGCTTTTAGTACCCCCCAAGAAACATGCAAAGGGAAGGTATTATGGCAGCCACTCAGGCTGGGAAATAAGCAGAGAAAGAGAAGTACCAAGACAGACGATAGCAAGAAGCAGAAGACAGAACGCAGCCAAGGTTATCACTCAGGGGCTTAGAAATAACACAATATCAAGTAGCAAAACCATATATAAATAAATTATGTACTAAAAGAGGCTAATACTTCAATGAATAGCAATAAATGAAGCACAACTGTTTGGTGAAAAACACTTTGACGATAAAGATGAAGCACAAGTGTTTGGTGAAAAACACTTTGACGATAAAGATGATTTCCAAAAGTTGATTCAATCAATCAAAAGTTTTTCAAAGCAAAATGTTTGATGAAATAAATAAGATGTAAGCTTTAAAGAATTTTACTCAAGAATATCTCACTTTAGTGCTCTTAGAAAGTCTTACAATGAATGCAAAAGGTGAATGTATTCATAGAGTTCAATAAGCAAAAATATCTTTGTAATCGAAAAGCAACCCGGCATTCATATTTTGAACCAGACGACCAAAGTAGCCATGGCACATCAAAAATTAGAACACTAAAAAAATGACTGTTGGACGAACCGAACATCCGCTTGGACGAACCGGATGTTCCTTCTATTTTTCCGACTTGAATGCTTTGAAAAATGTAGTCTTTTGAAGGATGTTCTCAAATTATTTTTCACGGTAAGTGATATTGTAAAATGTGATTCTAAGTTTAAATATCAATTTGAAATTCTCACCTTTGAAAAATATTTATGCAAGCATTTTTATGAAAATAAATTTTCATGCATTAAAAATTTATTGTGGAGCTTTAATTATTCTTTGCTAAAAATTGAAGCGTTTATACATTTACAAATGAATAGAAACATTTAGTCTAAGAACTTCCTTTAACGTTATACTTTCGAGTTCTTGTCTTGAATGATTGGGCTTGAATTCTTGACTTCCATCTAGTCCTTCAATGTGAGTCTTATTTGTAATGTGAAAGTCTTGATAATGTTCTTTTTGTCCACAATCGATCAATTTTTCATAGATTGCTTTGAAAACTTAAATTTAATCGTTAGAAACAAAATTTAACTTTTTCGTTATGATCAAAACATTAAGGATAAAGTCAACTATAGGTCAACAATTTTTTCCTTTTTGATAATGGCAAACAAGATGATTGCAGTGTAAGATCAAACAATTGATAAGGAATACAAATCTTAGATTTCACTTGTAATCATATATCCCTCCTATCTTTTACAAGCTAATAGTCATTTCAAGTATATCCATCAATCAAGCATACATCCTCACCAAGTATATCATCTCATATATTTTCCCACTTTTGGTATAAGCAAAAAGTTATAGCATTTAAGATCAAAACACAACCATACGAAATATTAGTTTCCCCTTAAGTTAGCACTTGATGCCAATCAATTTAAAATAGATGATATCACATTCATAGGCACGCAAAAAAAATGAAAGTTCACGAAAGTTAAAGACATCAAGGAATTCGACCAACATAAGTGGTTTCAAAATTCATATACATTAAATGTAAATCATGTATAAGACTCCGGAAGAAGAGACGGAGGGAAAAGTACATCAAAGCAAGCATAGAAGGCATTTTGTTGACCTTGAAATGCCATTTGTTGTGCATTTAGATCCTTTTGTTGAGCGTGTAATCCCTTTTGTTGAACATTGAGTGCATCTCGTTGAGCTAGCACTCGGTGAAGCCATCACCGGAAAAGGTAAGTGAGTTAATGTGCCCATTGAGGACATTGTAATGATTCTTGGTAAAAGTGAACTGCCTATAGGAGGAGGAGCACTAGAGCTCGGAAAATCTTCTGGTGCATCGTCATCACTCTTATCTTCACCCTCTTCAAGAGGTAAAGTCGAAGGCCCCGACTCCACATCAATTCCCTTGGTCTGGACTACCCATTGATCATTTTATTTAGCAATCTTCATGTACTTAAGAATTTTGATATTGATAGAGTCGGTGGGATGAAGAGATATGAAAGCCTCACCAACAAAGGGACGCTGAAGTGTTTGGAAATTTTGGCAAGTAGAATACCGTAAAGTAAAGCATTGACATTTCTTATGGAACGAACAATTTTCATATGTCCAATGTCAATAGTTGGAAAATTCAATGTTACCCAACCAAGAAAGAGTCAAGAAGAAAGAGATCAAAATTGTTAACTTCATCTGGATGACCTTTTCGAGGGAGTATAATATACGCAATGATATTTTTGTAGCACTTTACAAGTTAAAGTAGTTGATTTGCACTAACTTTGGTAGGATTTGCAATTTTTTTGCCCCTTACTCGATGACAAGCTAAAATGGGATTACATCCCTCAAAAGTAGGATGAATCTTAAGTTTAAAATTTTGATTTCCACAATTGGGAAGCTCAAGGATAGTTTGGATAAGATTTTTTGCGATGACAATCCGTGTGTTTTTAAGTAAGCATGAAATCCCATCCTCCCTAGGAGTAACATTCATGTTTTAATAAAAATCTTTCATGGGTCGAATATATGCATTTTCTCCCAAAGTGGATACTCACAACCAACCCATATTTTCAAAATATTCTTCAATATGAAATCCAGGGGCTTCAATAGTAAAACTCCCAAAATCAACATTCTTACCCATGAGAATGGGTGATATTTCAAAAGAATTCTCTGACATCTATCCAGACCGAATGTCCGATTCTGTGTTCAATTCTTTTTTTTTTTAATGACATGTGAACGTCCGTCTCATCGACCACATACTTCGAATTCATCGATAATACCCAAAACACTTCGAATAAATGAAAATCTATCGAGATCTAGCGGTTTAGCAAGAATATCGACCAATTGATTTTTCATATTTATAAATTCTAATGAAATTTCCCTCTGTGTGCATGATCTCTCAAAAATGATGTCTAATTCCAATGAGTTTAGTTAGAGAGTGTAAAATAGGATTTTTTTTTTCATAAACTTACGTTACTTTTTTTTTCTCACTATGAGAGATATATGGTCAAATAACAAGTGATAATCAATAAAGGTTTGTTTCGTCTCCAGAACTTGTGTACAGCAACTAGCGGTAGAGATGTATTCGACTTTTGACAATAGACAACGAAATGGAATTTTGTTTCCTAGTAAACCATGAAACTAGTGCAAAGCCTAGAAAATGATGTGTTCCAGTGACACTCTTACGATCAATTGTACAATCGGCCCAATTGGGATTCGAATAGTTAAGCAAGTCAATATGGGTGCCCTTTAGATACCAAAGACCTAAACTTCTAGTACCACTAAGATATCGAAAGATTTGTTTTATGGCACTAAAGTGTGATTCTTTATGATTGGATTGAAATCTAGCACATAGTGTACAAAAGACATAATAACGGATCTACTTATGGTTAAGTTAAGAAGGGGTCTGATCATACCTCGATATTTGTTACATCGACGAAAGTACATTGATCATCTTTGTCGAATTTTATGGAAGAGTTCATGGAGTGTTCATTGGCTTCAATTCTTCCATTTCAAATCCCTTGAGCATGTCCAATATGTACTTATTTTGACTAGTGAATATTTCATCACTAGTTTGTTTAATTTAGAGTCCAAGGAAAAACTTGAGTTCTTCCATCATGCTCATTTTTAACTCTTTGCTCGTATGTTTAGAAAACATTTCACAAAGACAAACATTAATTGTACCAAAACTAATGTCATCAACATAAATTTGAACAATAGTCATTTCATTCTGTTTAGTTTTGATAAAGAGGGTAGTACCCAATTTACCCATTGAGAAACCGTTTAAAAGTAAAAACTTGCTCAATCTTTCTTACTAAGCTCTAGGAGCTTGCTTTGAACCGAAAAGAGCTTTTCTAAGTTTGAAAACTTAATCCAGATACTTGTGATCTTTGAAATCGGGGGGTTGCTCTATTGAAACTTCTTATTGTATGAAACCATTTAAAAATTAACTTTTAACATCCATTTGATGAAGAGTGAATCCTTTATGGCAAGTAAATACAACAAGCATGCGAATAGAATCTAATCTAGCAATCGGTGCAAAAGGTTCCTCAAAATCGATGCATTCTTCTTGATTGTAACATTGGGTCACCATTATAGCCTTGTTACACACAATTATCCCTTTTTCATCTTGTTTATTTCTTAAAAAACCATTTTGTATCATTAATGGTTTGCATATTTGGTCTAGCAACTAAATCACAAGCATATTTTTTTCAAATTGATTTAGTTCTACTTGTATAGCTAGAATCCAAAATTCTACAAACTCGACTTTTTCAAAATTATTTGGTTCAATTCGCGAAAACAAGTCACAACTATCGAAATGATTTCTAGTAAAAGATCGAGTACTTATACCTTTGCGAAAAATGCAAGTTCGAACCTAACAACACCTAGAGAGGGTGAATAGGTGTAATATGCGGAATTAAAATCTTATTAACTAATTAGGAACAAGTCACCAATTAATTATCTCTAGATGGTAAATCATACAGTCAATTTAGTCCTGACTTTAAATACCACAGATCATGCATTCATAATATAAAGCAATAAATGAACAACAGTATGATCACGGAGAAACCCAACTGGGAAAAACTTCGGGCACTTTGCCAGTCAATCCACTATAAACGATTCAAGACTTACAGTCTATCAGACANGTAAAAGATCGAGTACTTATACCTTTGCGAAAAATGCAAGTTCGAACCTAACAACACCTAGAGAGGGTGAATAGGTGTAATATGCGGAATTAAAATCTTATTAACTAATTAGGAACAAGTCACCAATTAATTATCTCTAGATGGTAAATCATACAGTCAATTTAGTCCTGACTTTAAATACCACAGATCATGCATTCATAATATAAAGCAATAAATGAACAACAGTGTGATCACAGAGAAACCCAACTAGAAAAAACTTTAGGTACTTTGCTTGTCAATCCACTATAAATGATTCAAAACTTACAGTCTACCAGACCAAACTACGACACGTACTATCTAACCACTTGACTGCAATTCAATACCTCTCCTGAGTTTGGTGCTCTCCTGCACTAATTCCAGCTACAATAACCAATACACTCTTGGAACTCCGCTATCCTGCAGCAGCCCCTAGCTTGGTAGCATCACTTATCTCCAGTGGATCATGAAGAATAACCTATTTTTCGCAGACTGGAACTCCAGTCGCTTTTCTTGATCTTTAGCACCTCTGACAGATATGTAGGAAGAATGGTTTTTGGTATTTGGATTTGCTCTTGATGTTTTTCTCACAAAAACTCTCATAAGAATTGAAGGTTGAATGATATGATATGATAGATTTACTCTCTGAACAGTTTCTCTCAATTGTCGACCTTGGAAAATTGCGAAATAAAATTTTTCGGACAGCACTGTCGCTCGAGCGAGGGCTCAGTGATAGTCGAGCGATAGCGTGTCCCTCGAGCGAAGGAGGGGCGACAGTCTAGCGACGATATTTCTGCTTTTGTAGCTCGATCCAACCCTTGGCAACAGTCCAGCAAAAATTCATGACGTTTTCCTCCTCGTTCCAAACTCGAAACCCTAGATCTACTAACCAACTTTTGAACTAATTGCACATTACTCCTTGAACTCTTACAACCTATCCAATTAAGTCCTTTTGTCCACAGAATTTTTCAATTACATAAATTAACTAAAACCTAACAAACTCTCCATTTGACATTCTGTGACGAAACAATAATCTATGTCAATGCAGTAATGAAATAAAAATTACAGACTCAAAATATGATACAACCTATAACTAACAACTGTCTTGAACGAAAACTACGGTACCTGTTTCCTGAAATAGACAACTTAAACACCAGTGTAAAATGTGTG
>CAIGRK010180865.1:0-12078 GCA_903798315.1 Fraxinus greggii | reverse complement strand
TGGTCTCACTATCTAGTGCTGAGGTGGAATATCGTGCATTGCATCATGCAACTACCGAGCTTACATGGCTAAAACTTCCCCTTAGTGAACTTGGCTTTGGTCTGGAAAAGCCTATGTTACTCTTCTGTAACAACACTGCCGCCATTAAAATTGCAAACAACCCCGTGCAACATGATAGAACAAAGCATGTTGAACTTGATAGGAACTACATCAAAAAGATAACATCGACTTCAAAAATATAGAGGTTCCATACATCAAGAGGGCAGATCAACTAGCCGATTTAATGACACATGGAGTTGCTAGTAGCCCATTCTATACAATGATATCCAAGTTCGGCATGCTTGATATCTATACACCAACTTGAGGGGGAGAGTTGAAATATATAAAATGTTATTCTTATGTACCAATTTGTAGACTTTGTTATTATTAGGGACCAAAAGTGTAATTCCTCATCTTGTATATATATTTCTTCAATTCTATCAATAAATTAATTTTTCATTCCCAAACCCGTCTTCCACTAATAGTTATAGCACAAAGCAGATTTAACATCACAATATCTTCAAAGACTTGAAAATTTATCATGATGCAGAGTGACATTACCTCGTAATAAGACATTGACAAAGGAAAATTAGAAGAAGATGCAACAGGAAAAAGGGGCAGCAAATCTGCACAAAGTATCTTTTTGGAAATCGTAGCAAAGGGCACCTCCAAAGCCTGTTTAAAACTGCAGTCGAGAGACGTTAGATCTTTTAATTAGAAACTACAACCAATGATAATAGAAGATATTGGTGGTTATTTTATTTTATGCATGCAGAAAATCCCAATATTTCTGGAAAGGGCAAAGTGGCAAGGGAAATGTTTTTCTACAATTTCAAAGCACATTAACCAATAATGTCAAACACAAAAACTATAAAAAACCTTATCTATGTTACATGGACTCACTTAAAGTCATGGATTACCACTGTAGAAGCTTGACACTTGGAAGTGGGTGCAAATTGCATCCATATAACGAGCCTATATGTTAATATATTTGCAGTAGACATCAGGAAGGCAGTGTTATCTAGTGAGGAGATATCCATGTTTAATGAACTGAGGAAAAAATATCTCATTTACGCAATGAAATCGAAATTTATTCACAAGCATAATTTCTAAATAAAAATCTGCAACTTATGCATAATGTCCCTGTAATAGGAGACATGACCTAACTTTTACTTTGAGCACTCATACATCATATTACTGTTTCAAGAATTGAGTCCAACTATTTGTTGACAGCTTAAGTGAATAATCATCGAATGTTTATCATTATGTCATTCTCACTATCTAAATATCATATAGTCAACTTTGAGTCATCTCCATATTGTCAACTTTGAGTCATCTCCATTTTGTCATCTTTTTACTAAAAAATATATGACAAGAAAGCTAAATTTTGCAGGAAAAAGTTGGATAAGTCTGTCTGGGGCATTACCTCTAGAAGTATATCCATTTTTCTAGTTTAAGTATGTTGATTAATTCTCAAACATCATGAGAATATAAGAAGTGAAAACAGAGAAGGCATACCAAGACTCCATTTGTTGAAATTCTTTCATTAAGGATCTCTTCATGTATTCAGAATCTAAGAATCCCCCAAAATGAGCCAAATCTCGGATCCGCTGCTGTGTTTCCCTAAGTGCCAAAAAAAGAAAGATTACAATCAAAACAGATACCAAACGTACCTACAGTGCAAAATATAAGACAGCCTCCTGCCATAAAAAAAGGGTAGCCTGGAAATGTCATGGAAAAACTCATAGGCTGTATCGGTATTTGTTAAACATCAATTTTAAACAAAAAGAAAAACTGCTTCTGCCAACAAATTATGAAAAGAATTTGTACTGTAGTTATAACTAATGACAATCGCAACAATATCATATATGTTCTCAGAAGTCTATAAGAAGGCTCAAAAGTGGATTTGTCAAGTTGTTTCTCCAAAGTTTATTCCAGGTAGATGCTTTTAAGAACAAGAAGCTCAGTAAACTGATAAGCCACCCATACGTTTTACGTATGAGAGATGTCACAAGAGCAAGCCAGCTAAGTAGCACATTCCGGTTATAACTAAAAAAGAGTGGAATCTCAGGCTGATGTCATGGTAGTTAGGAAGGTATAAAAGGGTGAAACGGGATCTAATTTGGCATTCAGGAGGTGAATAGAAATCTCTGGATCAGTGAGGAGAGGAGCGGCTCTCTAAACCTACTAAGCTACAACTGATCTTTTTTTTGTTCATTTCCTTGTTGCTGTAATTCGTCAACTGCAGAAGTACAAACATATTTTCTTCTTTGACAATTTCGTTTGGCTATCAGTTCGTATTCTCAGTAACTAATTGTGTGTTAGGGATAACAATTTGTTGAATTGAGCTGACTCTATCATTTGGTATCAAAGCAAAACCCCAATGACGAGAATGGAGGCCCGAATTGAAACACTTGAATCATTTGTGGCTCAGATGCCAACTTTGGGTGCGAAGGTACAAGAGTTGCACGGAAACGTGGAACAATTGAATTCAAAAGTAGGGATAGAACTGGGGAAAATGAATGATCCCCAACCTACTCCAAGAGTTTCATGGCAGTGCTGTGGGTGGCCATTCAAGTGCTTTAAAGACGTACAAAAGGGTAGACAGTGAGTTGTTTTGGGAGGGGATAACAAAGATATCCAGTTGTTCGTGGAAGCATGTTCAATTTGCCAGCAGAACAAGTACTTGACACTTTCTCCAACTCGATTATTGCAACCTTTGCCCATTCCGAATGCTATTTAGGATGACTTAACGATGAACTTTATTGAAGGCTTACTAAAGTCGAAAGGGTGGGATGCCATTTTGGTGGTGGTGGATCGTTTAAGCAAGTATGCCCAATTTATGACTGTGAAACATCCATTTACTGCAAAGACGGTGGCTGAGTTATTTGTACAAGGAGTCATCAAACTTCATGGATTTCCACTATCATTGATATTGGATAGGGACAAAGCCTTCCTGAGCTTGTTTTGGACCGAGATTTTTCAACTACAGGATACACGTCTTCATCGGAGTACTGCTTATCACCTGCAAACGGATGGACAATCCAAAGTGGTGAATCCTTGTTTGGAAACTTATTTGAGATGCTTCGCTAACAGTCACCCTCGCACGTGGTCGAAGTGGATTCTGTGGGCAGAGTTTTAGTATAACACCTTGTTACACACATCTACCAAGATGACTCCTTTTAGGGTAGTCTATGGGCGAGACCCTCCTCCACTTATACGTTATGGAACTCAACGAACGCCAGTGGCTGAATTTGATCAACTCATGCAACGAAGGAATGAAATGCTTCATGAGTTGAAGTTGCAATTGGCAAAAGCTCAGTCAAGGATCAAGAAAGTCGCAAATTCGAAACTACGGAATAACCAGTTTGAAGTAGGCGACCTAGTCTATCTCAAACTCCAGCCATATCGACAGAAATCACTGGCTAAGCTTGCAAATGAGAAGCTATCTCCAAGGTTCTTTAGCCCTTATTCAGTCCTTCAGAAGGTTGGAAGGGTAGCTTACAAACTCCAGTTACCGAATATAGCTAACATACATCCAGAGTTTCATGTCTCTCAGTTGCGAAAGGTAATTGGTCCTACTACACCCAATCAACCTCTTCCACCACTTCTCAATTCGGACTTGGAATGGACGGTACAACCTGCAGGCGTTTTAGGCGTTCGCCCAAATAGTGATCATGTGGATAAGAGCCCGGAAGTACTTTTTCAGTGGTAGAATCTTCCTTCATTTGAAGCTTCGTGGGAACCTTATGAACTGATCAACTCTCAGTTTCCAAAGTTTCACCTTAGGGACAAGGTGCTTACATTGGCGGGGGTATTGATAAGCCACCCATACGTTTTACATATTAGAGACGTCACAAGAGGAAGCCAGCCAAGTAGCACATGCTGGTTATAACTAAAAAGAGTGGGATCTGTCTGATGTCATGGTAGTTAGGAATGTATAAAAAGAGTGAAACGAGATCTAATTTGGCATTCATGAGGAGAATAGAAATCTCTGGATCAGTGAGGAGATGAGTAGCTCTCGAAACCTGCTAAGGTACTATCAATCTGTTTTTTGTTCATTTCCTTGTTGCTGTAATTCATCAATTGCAGAAATACAAACATATTTTCTTCTTTGACAATTTCGTTTGGCTATCGGTTCGTATTCTCAGTAACTAATTGTGTTTTAGGGATGATAATTTGTTGAACTGAGCTGACTCTATCATAAACTTGTTAACTTCTCCGAGTACTTCTCCTAAAAAATAGCTCCTCACAAATCTCATTGACTAAGGTTCAGGGTTGGGGTCTATACAGACATTGCACATCCAAAATAAAAAATAAAAAAAATCACTAAACGACCAGTAGGTGTCCACTTCAACAAATATTAGTTTATTCCAGATTGTCATTTGATAAATTCCACAAGTTCAAAAGGCTGTGCAGTTCTTTACAATTGCCAGCAAAATTATGAACATCATACTGATGACAACTTCCAACAGCTAATTAAAATAACATTTTCATATCATTAAAATCCAGTCAATTCCTATCGGAGGAATTTCAATTTGTTAGTCCAGGAAAATGCCGTTCAAAGTTGAGTTAATTTGGAAGAGTTAAGTTTATTAGACACTACATGGAAGTATATTCAGAATCATAGAAGGAAGCTAGTAAATGATGCTTACAAGTCAACTTCAATATTATGATCAATCTCTGTGGAATCCAGAAGCTGACCTACAGGATCTTGATCATATAGAAACTTCAAGAATATGATAACAAGTTCACTGCCATTAAGGGCAAACTATATAAGTTTGAAGACAATAGGCATATCATGGAGAAAGATGAAGAGCAAATAATAGCTGAACCTATTGAAGGGCAGAAGCTGATCACTTGGTTCTGACATTAGCATCTTCACAGATTTGAGGAGCCAACCGAAAAAATTTGAAAACTGAATGCAAGACAAAGTATTAGAGCAGCCAAGTGTAAGAAGTATTAATGAAAAGGATTACTTATGTTTCAAAAGGTGCAAAGAACATAATTTATTTTAATTCATACAACCAGATTTTGCTTGAAAACTAGTTCATGAATACCAAGGTGGGCCTACCACTTGTATCTCTTCTTTTAGTGAAGAACAATATTTATTTTTTCTTCGGGCAGTCTATGTTTTTCAACACCAAGATGTATGATCTTATTCTATTTTATCTGAAAAAATGTTAAATTGTAAAGTTGTATGTAATCGGCCCATCATATTACTTATAATTTATGTGTCAGGACTAAGGAGAAAAGTGGTGCTGATAAAATAAAATATGCTATCAACCACCCATTTAGGAAGAATGGGCAGAACAAATGAGCATTGTATCATACTACCTCAGGGCTCACACACACCTGTTGGACCACAGAAGATAAGATTCTCATAAATCGTTCAACCTGTATGACCAACATTCCAGCCTTCTCTGTTGCACTGTCAATCAATTTCTCATCCAAGCCAATACCTAGATATCGTGCTCGCCATTTTGAAAGCCCTCTCAATTCTCCCATTCGAAATCCAATAATTTCTGCAGCAGGCTGGAAACAAGAGCTTTACAACTTAGCTGTTCACGAAAACTTATGCTAAACACTAACATATTTAAAATTGCACAAAATAGATGACAGTAGAAAAATTTAAAACTACTGATTGTGTGTAACATCATGAAGGAAAATTGAAGTCAGGAAAATGGAAAGTCTGCCCTCTTGTTAAAGAATTTTACGATTAAATATTTCCATGAATAAAATTATCTATGCATTTTGTTGAAATTGAACTAAAAGTTAAAGTAGTTACTAGTTAGAGAGGGTTTTATGTATATCATTTCAATACTGCCTTCAAGAAGATCCATCAAGTGTAGGCATGGTTCATTTTTTCCAATCAAAACCTGCATTGTGCACAATTTCATTAAATAGGTGGCATGAAGACTTGAGCCCAAATTCTTCGCTTACTCCAATATTATGTTGAACTACTTGATCTAAAGTTAAATTTTTAAAGAGGGTCACGTGTATATATTTTAAATATTATCTTCAACACTTTTTATTACTCATACACGTTTTTAGTTACCATTTTAATTACTTGATCTAAAAGCTTAAATTGTTAGAGAAGGCGACGTGTATATTATTTAAATATCGTCTTCAACCCATTTCATTACCCATGCACTTCATCCAACTCATATATAGTTCAATTTCCTTTCATATAACTCAGTTTCTAATTGATAGAAACAATTATCCTTTCTTATATTCCCTCACTTTCAGGCAGTACGGCATACCTAGTGAGAGCCATGGCTAGTATTGGTCCATTTAAGTTGATACAACAAAAAGTAAACAAATTCGAGGAATCAGTGATAGCTTCTAAGTTAAAAGCTATAATAACCAAAAAGCAAACTACTCTGATGCATAAAATTTGCACCAAAAAGTTTCCTGCACAAGAATGTCTTTTTTAGCAACTCCTTAGAATGTTTACTGCTCGATTGCTCAGAAAACAAGATATGCACCTGTAGATGATCAAGCACAATTGTCTGAAGCTCTTTCCCAGCCCCACAAACTATCTTAGCCACCCGCTTGAGACCCTAAGCATAAATACACCACGTGAATTGCATATAATTTATAATGACCTGTTGTATTTTGAATGCTTCACAAGGGAATATATACCGCTTCACCTAGAGAATTAACCAAAAATTGGTGAACTGCCGGACTTGTCCTTGCACCACCTAACAGGCTTAGAAACTCTTCTTGAGGAGTGGAGTCAAGCCCTACATTTAATTATACAAAACTATGATGAAAAGGAATCAGATAGAAAAGAAAATGTACCTCTTCAATTAGTTTTTTCAAACAGTTACCTACCATGATGCATAATAAGGGAGGTTAGAGAATTAAATTTCTCATGGAACATATGCATGGCATCAGCCCACTGCTTAGACATGACAGAAAGCGATGTCTGGACTACTTCAATCAAATTCTCTATATTGGAAGCCTGTTGAGCCACCCGGTGAAGCTCATTTTTCCTAATATCAATTGAGAAAATTAAAATATATGCAACGAATTAGAGTCAAACTTACAAAAGGTAATCATGACTGCATGTTAATGTCACATTAATGATCACTGAATTGTTAGTATATATATCAATCACTCCATCGAAATAAAATTCCATGCCGAGCTTCATATGAATGTTCATTCTATATAGTGTATACAGTATATGAACACTATAAAGCAAATCACTAAAGCTGTCACAAAATTCAAATATGTAAACTTGGAGAATAGTTGAATACAGTTAATTAACAAGACATTACAAGATGTAAACTTGGAGAATAGTTGAATACAGTATATTATAATTCGACTTGAGCTTAGCAAGCAGTTTTTTCCATCTTTAACTTTCAAGATTATAAGCCTTCTCTAAATGAAGATACCACCTCGTGTCTTACCCGAATTCTTCTATGCATCAAATATGGTATGGAGAGGATACGCAGCTGATTGATAAAGGCTTAAAAAATTCTAATGATGAGCTGATGTTTGGGAACCAAGTCCATTAGAGCTGTGGCTTATAAAAGAAGTTTGCTAAGGAAAAGGATATCCTTGATTTCCAATTACATTTCTAAAAACACTTAAACTTCATTAAAGGATAACAAGTATATTTTAGAGATTTAAGGGTCAGTCACCCAGGCCTTCCTTGTCCTCATCATCACCCTTCTCTTATAGTAGAATGAGAATGTACCAAGTCCAAAAAATTGGAATGTACAGCACAGATTACAAACTGGAGGAGCATAAATAATCAATACCAGAAGCAATGCCAATTTCTACATTACATTGGTTACCTTTTTGGAAAAATTGTAGTGTCAAGAACTAAACAGTGGAAACCAGACATTTGATCGTCACTTGAATCAATTTCAGTTCCAGCAAGTACCCCACTGCACAAGATTACTAAATGAAAAAGATCATTTGACAACACCACCTAGCAAAAAACATGGAAAACATGAGATTCCTTCAGAGGAGTAGGTCAGTTGTGAAATCAAACATAGACTTTAAGAATTAGAAACCAAAAATTATTGAAGTGCTATAACAAAATTCTCTTTAAACGCAATGAACCAAAATAAATCAGAAGACAATAGAAAAAACAAGAGGACTAAATCTCGTGTTTTGGAAAGAGCATTTCATCCAAGCTGATGCGTGATTCTACACTTCGGTCAAATTATTTCAATTCCATAATAACTAAAATCGATGAGGTGTAACATGCACTAATTGACACCACCAGGGAATATGCCAAGACCAGGAATCATTACTCAGTTTATCAAAGTTGGTTGAGTTTAATAACCCAGTATCATGTTGTTGTAGTAGTTTTTTCATGTTTACAAATTACCATGCCACTCTAAAAATTTTATATTCAAAAGCTCACATGAAATCTCTGTAAATGAAATAAAAGCTCAGTTGATAACAAGTGATAGGACGTTTGTCTGTTGTTGAAGAAAATATAAACAAAAAGAAACTAGAACAGAAAAGGTGGCATAATAAAAACTTAACTCCAATGACCAAGGTGCAAGGGGGATGGATCGACTGCAAATTTTAACTGATATTTGCATGAAACTTACCTCATACTAATATAAAAGAGCCCTTCAGTTGTTACTAATAGGTCAAGTGATGTAGAGAATTATAGAAGGGGAAAGGGGAGAGAAGAAGAGAAAGGAGGGTGAATAGAAGGAAGGAGATAGAAATGGGACAAAAATAGACAAATGGAAGTAGAACTTGAGAGAGAAAATATCTTTAGTTCATTGTCAAAGTTTTTGTTTAGCGCCTGTTTGAACCCCATTTTTTTTGCCCACAATTTATTTTGAAATACTATTTTTATGGAGAATGTGTGGTTACAAAATAAGATAAAGTTTTGAATTTGCGTGTAATATTATTTTATTGCAGAATTGTTGAAAATAAGAGAGAGAAAAATGTACTTTTGAAATAATGAGAGCCAAACAAGAGCTCATTAAGAAGCATATGACCACTTTATATAGGCTTCCAAAGAACCTATTCTAAAGAAGAAATATCTAATAAAATCTACTAAATCAAACCCTAATTATGTTTCCTAAATACGCATCAAAATTGGAAACTAGATTATATAATATCTTTTCTAATATTCCATCGTCAAGGTATCAACTAATTGTGCACTAATTAATAAACATAAAGTCCTACATCTTCCAGGAGGGGCCTTTCAAATATTTCTGTTTTGCATTCTAGCATAATGATTTACCATTTGGGGTTAGTTATAAAGCCACTAGGAGACATACTTCAACATTTTTATAACTGAAGTCGGGAGGTTGATACTGGATATAAATGAAAGAGAAGAAAGAGATAATAACTGGATGGAAGTAGCAAAGTCATTTTTAACTTAAAACACAAACATTTAAGGTAGATGACTAGATGAAGAGAACAATCCATGGAGAATTAGATTTACCTTACAGATGGAAGCATTTATAAGTTGGCATGTAATGTAGTTGCCCACGAGTGGATTGCGAACAGCAAGATTGTGTATGTTCTGCATTTTATTTCAAATGAAAGCCACAAAGGGTAAAACGTTAGGTGACTCATCATACAGATAACTGAAAGGTTTGGAGAAACTGAATGAAGCGTTTTAACTGGAAACCCAGTTTCAAATCATAAAAATTAACTTACAATTNTTAAAACACAAACATTTAAGGTAGATGACTAGATGAAGAGAACAATCCATGGAGAATTAGATTTACCTTACAGATGGAAGCATTTATAAGTTGGCATGTAATGTAGTTGCCCACGAGTGGATTGCGAACAGCAAGATTGTGTATGTTCTGCATTTTATTTCAAATGAAAGCCACAAAGGGTAAAACGTTAGGTGACTCATCATACAGATAACTGAAAGGTTTGGAGAAACTGAATGAAGCGTTTTAACTGGAAACCCAGTTTCAAATCATAAAAATTAACTTACAATTTTTCCTATTGGAAATATGCCAAATATACTAAAGCAGATTGTTCCATCTTCATCCCCACTACACAAGATGTTAAATTGTTGAGCAGAAGAATCTAACAGTTCCCTGAATGAATCATCACTTTCGTCCATGAAGCCACTATCTCCTGGCACAAGTCCGGGCATACGAGGAATTCTTGGAGCAGGAGGAAAGAAACGAGCAGTGCGGTCTTCATAATTAACTACTGTACCATTTTCATTCTAAAAGCAAATAGACAAAGTATAAAGAAAAGTGCAAAAATATGAGAAAATTTTATATGCAATAGAAGGATGGCGAAAATATTGATCACTGTTTAATAGATTTGTACTGAAAAACACTAATCAATACGAGTGAACTTTTGAATAAAAGAATGCCATTACACTCGAATCTTTTAAAAATGAATGCCTAGAGGGCAAAAGAAATTTACAAGTTCCTCAACAATTTCAAACGACAGAAGTCGGTGAATGGCATTGAGAACATCAAGTGGTGTTTTTTATAACCTAGTGAAAACGCATAGGAATGTTAATTTCTGCATCACCAAAGCCTATTTCCCCCTATGCTTCCTTGTATCTCCAGTTCTCCACTTACACATACAAACAGTTATAATTTTTCTCTTTATTTGCAAAATTTCAGAATCTAATATATTCTTATACAGTTATACCTGCAGCATATGGACATTCTCCAACGATTGAGACCACCAATTTGTGATAGCTATGATCAGACATCAATAAATGCAGGTATGTATATACATGTGTGTATATAGTTCATCTTAAAATGCCACATCATGTCAAATACACAATATGAGTGAAGAAACATGATCTCTAAGAACCTACTGAATGAGAAATTCGAGGAGTCATACCACAATCTTTCGTCCATCTTCCACCCAGTTGAGGCATATAATAGAAACAATATGGAACTTCATACATCTCAGCAGCTTCCCGTTCTACTTCTCATAAAACACTGAACATGATCAGGGATCACCTCGCAGAAGGTTGCCCAATGCAGCTTGAGTCAAGATGAAAAAACATTGGCAAAATAGAATGTGTGAATATCAGTATCAACTTACTTCTACGTCGTGCAAAGAGATGGTCCCATCCTCAAGCCCAACTGCTATGGACTTACCATCTGGACGCCAACATATGGATGATATGCATTTCCCTGGGTGAAATATAGGAAGTTCACTATAAAGTTGAAAAAAATTAAAAATATGGTACCTCGATTCATCTTGCACTAAGCTATCAAAACATTTCACATTCTAACGTAGTTTCGTAAATGCTATTTCCTATATGAAAGTCTCACGTCACTCACAAGCAAAAACTCTAACAGTCAATCTATCGAACATTTTGAATATGAAACCCAACTTCGTCTATGGCACAACAACAGTGGTATAGAAAATTCAAAAAAGGTCACTTATCAACGAATGTTTGTGTGCGCGTAAGGTTCTGTGCACGGATAACAATGGGCGTATTGCTTATTACCTAGGGAAATGGTCCAAAGCCTCTGCCAATTGAAGCGATGGAGAAGGAGCTTTGAGTCCTCTGTGACCATGGCAAGTAAATCCTTCTCTGGGTTCCATTCGGCTATCTTAACCTGTCAAATCAGCATAAATTCATTTAAACAGATGAAACTGACACCGGCGAAAACATCTCATTCAAAATACTACACGTTCTGCTATGTGGTGTGGGAGGATAAAAATAGTAGAGTGAGGGCAAAAGCGAAAAAGATTGACCTGAGAGGCTATAGGTTTGTCAAATTGCAGCTGAAATGGAACAACTCTCTGAGATTCTTCTTCTTCCATGGATTCTACGAGACGCAAAGCTCGGAGTACGAGGTTTCTGAAGTGGTCCGGCTAAACTGAGTTTTGGCGGGATTAAAATTAAATTTTGAATAGATATCGAAGTTTTTGAAATTTGTGGTTAAGAAGATGTGAGATCCATGAAAAATGTGATTAATATAGTGTTAGGATTTGTGATAAAAATTCTATGTGATTTAGGAGTTTGTTGCATGTAGGAAGCTTGATTAATCTTGGTTTAGAAGTTCGGTTTGATTAGGAATCAAATATCATTATGTTCTGGAAGTTTGA
>CAIGRK010180817.1:0-11290 GCA_903798315.1 Fraxinus greggii | reverse complement strand
TTTAAATAATCAATTGATATCTAGGCTCTCTAGAATGTTTTCTCACATTTCTCTCAATGTTAGTATGTATAAATAAGGTTACAAGCCATGACATATATATAGGAGAAACCTAAGAACAGGTTGTAGTAGAAAAAGAAGTCCTAAAACGAGTTAAACAGAAGAAGCGAATTACAGGCGGACAGGTCCGTCACTCGAGCGACTGTCAAGCCTCGCTCGAGCGACAGCCTCTTGCTCGAGCGAGGGGCGAGCGACCATCGAGCAAAAAAGTCTCGGGTAGCTTCGCTCGAGCGGCCAACTAGCTCCAAGCTAGCGAAAATGCGGCGACTTTTTCATCATGTCCATAATTTTTATCTCTTCAAAACCATCTTCAAAAGTACTTCAAAGTAAACTTCAATACCCATTACAATTTTGGTCAAACTACAACATATATGCTAGAGGAAGTTTGCTCTTGACATTTGGAGTGACTCGGGGATAATTGGTTCAATACCTTTGGATCAAAATGTGAAATTGACTAAAGATGAGCTTCTTCCCGAACTAATACTTTATAGGAGATTGATTGGTCGATTATTGTACTTAACAATAACTAGGTTTGATATTTCATATTTAGTACAGTTATTGAGCCAATTAATGGAAAATCCTCGAGTTCCACATCTGCATACAACACATAAAGTTGTAAGATATGTCACAAGAGCTCCAGGCCGAAACTATAGTTACATGGATATAGTGATTCAGATTGGGGTGTTTGTCCTAATACCTGGTGATCAGTGACAGGATATTGTGTTTTGATTAGAAAATCATTGGTGTCTAGCAGCATGTTGTTTTAAGATCCTCTTCAGGCAGAATATATAGAGACATGGCCAATTTGTGCTGTGAATTGACATGCCTCGGATATTTATTCACAGACTTACAGGTAGGTCATCTTCAAGCTGCTTTCCTATATTGTGATAATAAATCAGCTGTTCACATTGCTACAAAACCGATCTTCCATGAAAGGACCAAACATATAGAACTCAATTGTCATTTAATTCGAGATAAAATTTAAGATGGAAGCATTGTTACTAAGCATGTATCTAGCATGTCACAAATAATAGACATCCTCACCAAAGCCTTAAGTTCTCAAAGCTTTTACTTGTGTATGCTCAAAATGAGAGTGATGGACATATACTCCATCATGTGGGGGGCTATTGGAAGTTAACAAAGCTCCTAAGTTGGAAAATCAAATTAAACAGGAGCACATTCAGCAAGATACACATAAGCAATTGACAACAGCTCAACAAGGAGGAAAGAAGAATTTTATATAACAAAAGAAGGAAGAATTCGGCACTAGATAGAAGTTTGTTATTCTGTTTTGTACATCCGTTGCTGATGGAAATGAATATAGCATTTGGTTTATTCTTTACAGCTATGAGAATATTATTGTAAAGTGTCTATATATACTGACCTCATGTACATAAATTAAACAAGCGAATCAATACAATTCTCCTTCATTCTCTCCGGTCACCTTTTAGTTCTTTATACTGTTTTGTATTTCTGAAAGAAGGTGGCATACTACTTTAAAAATTTCATAACGAGTGAGCAGCAAGTACCCACTCCTTTCAAAATGAAAAACAACTATCAGAACTTAAAGGAAATAAGCCCTTATAAGAAAATCATAATGTTTTTCAAACATGGACAAGGTAAAAGTTGCTTTCAAAAATGTAACTTTTTACTTAAAGTACGAAAAAGTAAATTATCCAAACATGTTTAAGACAAAAATTAACTTCGATTTCTCTTTAGCAATGCAAAACATGCTTCAAAAGAAGAATTTCGGATGTCATACCTCCAATAATAGATCTTGTGATTTCACGTTCTGCAGCAAGTTGAAGTAAAATTTGAAATTTAAAAGCAGGATCTTCAAAAGATCCTCGCTTAGCAAGAGATGTAGAATTAGTCTGCAATCCATAGCTAATTACGATAGCATTTCAGTCGACAAAATGCAGAGCTCCAGGACGATGCATAGGATTGTTGGCAAGCCAATCATCAACTTCATTTGTGTTTTGAACGACTGAACCTACTCAAAGCATGATCATTTCCCATTCTTTTAGCCATTCGTGTCTTTTATATTACAAGGTTTCACATATCTAAATAAATGCAACTAACTTTCTACATAAAAGTCATCATTGAAAATTACAGATTTAGCTCCGATCCAAAAAGTATACAACTAAATTTGTTATCACATAAAATTCCAAATATCTTCAACGAAGTCTGAGTCCCAGATTATATTTCTCATCTCCAATTCGTTATTTTCTGACAATGTAAGAATTTGAAGAAAACATCAGGTTTGAGCTTCCTTTTATCCTTAAAGTTTCGGACTTGAAATTTTCACTAATTAAATTGAAGAATCTTTAGAAACATGCTAGACCACCACCACTTCAACTTGTCTACTTGAAAGGACAATCATATGTCTTCTTTGAAAGGAAAATAATGTCTTATTTTTGTCACTTCCTCCCGATTTTTTGAATAACCTTTTGAATAATGAACTCTACTTTAATAAAATTATTACTTAATAAAGGTGTTTGTCTCCTTTGTAATGTCGGTAGAACTGGTAGGAATGACTTTTGTGATAGCAAACACTTTTGAAAGAGAGCCTGTCTTGATTTTTGAACTCGATAATTACGGTAGTCGTCTAAATAACCGTGTCCATATAGTAATTTTGAGTTCGTTTAAGTTTCTTGTTCAATCAGATCATCAATATTATCTAACCCAAAGCACATGTCTTCATTACTCTGAGCATAATCTAGTGAATATGAGTGAGAAGAATTATCTTCATTTGATTTTGATTTCTTTACAGAAGCTTCGGCCAAAGAAGCAATTTTATCTGAAATAATCTGTAATTCTTCTGGATTTTTGCATTGATTGAACGTGGCCAACAACCTAGATTTTTCTGCAAGAAAATTGGCATGTGTTTTTTTACCTTTCTTTGAGATTTTTTGCTGATATTCTTTTGTTCACAAATCCATGACTTTACTGCTTTAGGATAGCAGTTCGTTTTATGAAATTTTGATCACTATTTTATTTTGAATCAACAATTTTCTTGACATTGAATTCGGATCTTGGATCTTGAATAACATGAAAATCCTAACAGAAAATTCATGAGATCTTGAGATCATGAGCAAATTGGAGTAAAAGATTTTCTTGAGGCTTCAAAATCGTTTTTGCCTCTTTTTTGAAATGTTCAAACTCTTGACGAGTAAGACTGATAAAATCGTCTTATCAATTCCAAAATACTCGAACCAAGTTTGAAATCATTTTAGAAAATTTGTAGTACAAGCTTGATTGAAAAGAATAATCCAGTAGCGTATAACTGGTATAAAAAATATATATATATATATATTGAACCAAGCATCTTTGTAGTGAAAATAATTGAATCGAGATTCAAATGAGTCATCCATAGATAGACGCATTCTCTTCTTATCTCATGGGTTTTGTCCTCAATCTTCATACGACAAAACTCTTTGAATCGAAATTTTTGAGAAATCAATATAATTTTGGTTTTGAGAATTTTGAGTGTGCGTTATTATAACTTATCTTGATTTAATTAGGATTACTTCATAATAAGCTCAGATTTTTTTTTTTTTTAAATATTTCTAGGCATGAAGTGGAATTGAGGGGGAATAAGTTTTGAAGACATTTCTTGAGAGAAAAATATCTATGGATCCATGATATTTCCATTTCAAAAAGGGGATATTGAAGAGGTTTAGTAAAATAATGGAAAGAGTTTGAAGGGTTGATTTCTGGTAAGTTTCTAGATCCTATTTGAACTGCTTTTTTTAATTCTGAAGGTTTATTTTCTTAGAGACTTTCATGCTTTGAGGGGTGTGAAGAAATGGGTTTTTTTTTTTGAAGCAAGAGTAGTCTTTTGAGAGGAAGAAGAACTTTGTCCTTCATTTTTTGAACTATGATAAGAATTTTGAATATAATTTTCAATTGAAAGAATTGGAATTATAGATTTTTTCTTATTCTTCTTAGAAGAAGAATCCATTGAATTACTCACAATTGTTTCTCTCTAGATATTTTGTGTTGCAGAAACTCTCTTGTTGAGAAATTTGCAAGGAAGTTTGGTTTACCTTGTATATATAAAATTTTGAAAACAAAGCCCGGTAAGATGACTTGCCATTTAGCAAACAATTGTTTAGAAATAAGGTGTTTTACATCTTTTTGTAAAATGTCTTCTGAAGCTTTGTAATATGTTTTTAAAAAAAATTCTTGAGTGTGTAAATTTTCTTGAAATTTTGAAATACAAAAAACAATTGCTAGAATTTTTTTTTTATTGTGGAATAATTTCTTTTAGGGCCAATTCAAACACGGAATGAAATCTAACCAGCTTTTATTGACTAGAGTTGATAGGGATTTGCATTAAGACTCCACCAAAACCTGTATATGATGTATCAGTTTCCACAATAATAGAGGCAGTGGGGTCTAAAATTGAAAGACACGGTATACTTTTGAAAGCTTCTTTAACTTTTCCTACCGCCACAGTATACTGGTGACTCTATTGTGCAGGATGCTTTTGTAATCTTTTGAAAAGAGGGGCTCACAAAATCCTAATTTTCTTGATAAAGTCAGATATTTAATTGACAGCCTAAAAATCGCTTCAAACTTGATTTTTCTAAGATTTCATCAGTAAATTTGTTGGTGAAATCAAGACTTTTTTGGATTGGGGTAATGGTTCTTAAATAAATGTAATGACCTAGGAACCTAATATTAGTTTGACAAAGAACAACCTTTTTAGTAAAGACTGTTAAACCATTATTCTTGATAACATGGATGAATGTATTGATATGTTTAAAATGTTGTTCTATACTTTCAGAAAATATGGGAATATCATCAATATAAACAATAATAAAATTTGAAATTGGGTTAAAAATGTCATTCATAATTTTTTGATATCGAATTTGGAGAAGATAGTAGCTTTGAAGAGTCTGTTAAGAAGATCTTTCTCTTGTGTTGTTCAATACTCTCAGAGAATATTAAAAGTTCATCAATATAAACAATAATAAAATTTTGAAAATGGTTGAAAATGTCATTTATAAATTTTTGAAATTTAGAAGGAGTATTTTGTAGACCAAACGGTATGACATTCCATTTGTAAAGACCAAAAGGAATATTGAATACAGTTTTATATCTGTTTTCTTTTTTAATTTGAATTTGCCGGAATTCTGATTTCATATCAAATTTTGAGAAGACGACAACTTTAAATAATATGTTTAACAAATCTTTCTTTAGAGGTAATGGATATCTTATCCATTGAACAGCATTATTGAATGGTTTATAATCGATAACGAGTTGCGGAGCTCCTCGTTCTATTTCGACAGAATTATTGACATAGAATGCGGAACAACTCCATGTAGATTTACTAGAGCGAATTAGTTTCTTTTCTAGTAAATCATGAATTTCTTTGATATAATGATCAAGTAATTCTTTATTCATTTGAATAGGCCGGAATTTAATTAGAATATTTGATTCAGGAAAATCAGAATTATAAGGAAAAGAGACATCATGTTTATTTTTATCCCAAAAAATTTTTGGAATAGTAGAACATATTTCACTTTCAATTCTTTTTTGAATAGATAATTTTTTTTTCAATAATTGAAGGATTTTTTAATTGTTCCTCGATACTTTGAAATATAATTTATTTTTTAAGAAATTGAATATGTTTTTTCTTGAAATTAATCTTATTAATTATTTTTGAAATAGATGCTTCCTTCAAAGCATTAACATCTTTGTAAGAAGGAGAATTTGTAAATTTGAAAAATATTTTTTATCCCAAAATATTGGTGTAAGACCTTTTGAATCAAGTTGAAAATGATAAATTTGAACAATAAAAGGAATGCCAAGAATGATTTATTGGTCTAAATCTTTGACTAAATAAAATATTTTTTGAAACAGATATTTGAATTACAAATATGAGTTTTTGAAAATTTTTATTGAATATTGAGTTTTTTACCACTAGCACTATAAAGACGCTCAGTAATTTTGCAAAGATATTTTGTAGGAATTAATCATTCCCTAATACAATTTTGATCGGTTCCAGAATCGATTAAGACTCTAGTAGTAAGCTTAAATTCTTTATTGATTATAATAGTTATATTGCAATACCATTTTTGAAGTTGAATTCAATTAATAGTATTAATCTTTTCTTCTTCAGTGTGAGAATTTTCATGAGAACTTCGATTAGTGTCATCATCATCATCAGACGAATCATGAAAATAATTGTTTTCTTGTTCCAAACTTTTAGATTTTAAGAAAATAATTTCCATTTTGACATCTTTCATTTGTCTTTCATCTCATTAACTTCAGACTTTAATTCTGAACATGAGGATTTTGAAGAGCTTTCTTCTTTGAATCAGTTTAATATGTTATTCATATAACGTATTAAACGGGGTAATAGGAGCTTTTGAAGGTAAAAGAGAGGAGAACTTACTTTTCAATTGAGGATTTTCAATTTTCTCAATTATTTCTTGAATAAGTTCTTCTTTTCTAGTAAAAATCTTTATAGTTTTGCAACCACAAAGTTCTTTGCCTTGACTTGAGTTGGTAGAGGAATTTGAGCTAGACTCAACATTAGAATCTTGTTGATATTGATAAACCATTTTGAGATCAGAATGAGATAATCTTTTCGTGAATTGGAATTGAGTAAGTTGAGAAGCTTCTTCATCAATTTGAAGATTGTTAATCTTTCCTTTCATATGGTATTTATTGGAATAATGACCAGATTTATTACATTTCCAACAAGTATTATTGGAAGGCTTTGGGAATATTTTCTTTGAAAACTTTCTTTTTGAACTTTGCTGAGGATAATTTGAAAATTATTTTTCTTTTGAAAATATTTTTGAGAAGATCTTTTTCTCAAATGAGAAGGAAAATTTTCTTTTTAGATTTTGAAGAATGAGATATGATCTTTTCAAATCTTTATTGTTCACAAAATGATCCTAGTTCTTTTTGACTATCAGATCTTTCTGCTTTTAATTTGGCTTTGAGTTTAAGATTATTGCGCAATGCTAAATCTTCTTTATTGATAAAATTAATAATTTCACCATAAGTTAGCAGGGAGTAAAGAATTGAATCATTATATTTGAGTTTGATAGAATTCCTAACTTTTTCAGCAAAGAGCTTTGGAAGTCCAGAGATAAATCTTTCTTTCCAAAATGATTTATTACAATCATCTCTGATAAGAACTCTAGTAAGGAATACGTCCTTATACCATCGAAAATCATGAAGTTTAGGACAATTAAGATTTAATAAAACCTCAGACGACATTTCTTGAAGGAGAGTAGGAGTACCAATAAAATGCTTTAATATTGAATATATCAAAGAACTATCAGTTTGACCTAGTTCATTGGTAGCATTATGAATTTTTGATCTATTTTCATCATTAAGATAGTTATTCCACCAAAATTTAATTTGTCTAGAAAAAACCAGTAATTAAATTTATATAGGCGATAGAAGGAGGAACGTCACGACTAATATATGTGTTATAGCATACTGTCATGTTCTCAATAGTTCTAATAATTTGAAATTCTGTGAGGCCGTCTATATTCCATTCAATAATATCACCGCCAGAATATGATTTTTGAGGCTTTCCCGTTTCCTCATATAACATATTAGGATAAGAAGGGCGATTATAATAAGTTGGAAGGTTTGGTGTGGACCTCTTAATTTATTGATTTGAGTTGGCTCATCTTCAATAAACTGAGATTCAAGACCGTCAATATTATCAATTGTATTGATTTTCTTGGAATTTCCTAATTTTGAAATTTGATTTGCAAATCCTTGCAAAATACTTGACTCGAAAGAAAAAAGTATCTCTTCTCAATTTTGGAAGTATTTTTGAATCAGTATGTTTAAAAATAAGATTGGATTCTATAATATTTGACTCTATAAGCTTCTTCCCCTCCTTTTTGGATGAAGAGGCCTCAGACTCGGAATTAGTCTCAATTCTAGATAATTGAGAACAAACTGTTTGAAGAACAATGTTAGTATAATTTTTCTGAGATATTATATTTTTAACATCTTTAGAGTTAGAATCTTACTCTCTCACAATTAAATCATGTAATTTTTTGAGAGGAGATGCTATAATTTCTGTGTTTCCATGATAAACAATAATTTCTTTAATCGGAGGATGCTCAGATTGAAAATTGTGACATGATGAAGTTTTCCATATTTTCTTATTAATATGGGTATTTTGAATAGTTTTTGTTTGAAATTCTTTTATCAAAGACTTTGATATATGTCCATTCAGAAAAACTAAAATTTTCTAAAGAATTATAAAATTCTCTTAATAAAGATTCTATTTTATCTTTTGAAAACATCATTTTGAGAGTATGAATGAAATTTTTGACTGAAGGAGTTTGATCAGTTTTAAATTCACTTCTTTTGTCTATAGTAGAAGAGATGACATTACGTTACTGATCTAATTTCTTAGATGACATCATATCTAATAAAGTTGGCAAATCAGGTTCTTCTGATTCATCTTCTTTTCAAATGTATAATAAGTTTTTGGAATTCTTGGATTAAAATCTACTGCTTTGAGTCTGTAAGAGGAAGCAGAATTTCTAGAAAATTGAAAAAGATTTTCAGATCTAAATTCAGATATTGAAGAATAGGACCTTTGGAGATTATTTGATGTTGAACTTTTATCAAATATCACTTTAATATATCCATCGGGAAATGAAATAATTTTATCACGCATTTTTCTAGTAGGAGGTGGAACTGGATTTTTTTAGCATTTTCAAAATCCCATTCAAGTCCTCGGGATTGAAGATTCCAAGGGATCCTTTTGGGAATCATAATGTTTGAATGCAAAAGATTAACTTCTACTAAAAGACTTTCATCTTTAGGAGAAGACCGAAGAGCACGGATATTGAGTTAAGTGTTCATAAGCTTATAATATACTCTGTATAGGGATGGCAACGAGTGAGTCGGGATCGTGGCAACCTCCCTAGTCCCTCGCCCTGTGGGGTAATTTCCCACCTTTTTATCCATTTAAAACAGGGCGGGGGCCTTGCCTCGTTTACTTCCATTTTTTTTTTCGATAATTTATTTTATTGTCCACATTCATTAAAGTGAGACAATAATATATATTTTAATTTTTTATTTATTTTTAAAAGTTAAATTATTCAAATATATTTGGTAAACTAAGATTTTTATTGTTTTTCATATGTTTAAGATAATTTTAGTTGCCATTTTTTATTGGAACTAATAAAATCGTAAAATTTTTCATTTAAAGTATTGAATTCTAAAAGAAAAATAAAAAAAATTAAAGAGGCGGGGGCGGGGCCCATGGGTATCGAGTTTGTCGGATTTGTTTGTCATCCCTAACTCTATATATTATAGCAAACGCTTTTAAACATCATCAACGTCAAAATTCTTAGTTTGAATTTGAAGATTAAGAGCGTTATATAACTTTATCTTGAAGGCTGATAGAAAAATTTGAATAACAATTTGAAAAATATAGGACCACTTTCGATAATTGATTCAAGATTAGATAATAATGAATGTTCAAATTTGAGAAATCTCTTATCTCTAAGGGTTAAGAGAACAAGAATACCTAAATCAAGTCTAAACAAAAGTTTAACAACAATTTGAACAAACCCCACATGAAGATATTTAAACTTCTTCCAATGAGTTTGAATAGCTTCTTTTGAAAATAAATGTATCTGAACAATTTGATTTTTGACTGCAGTAGTTTGCTCAAGAGTTTTGATAAGATAATTTTAACTAAAATCAAACCTTCCTATTTTATAGATAGATTTTTTTATCTACCTTTGGAATAGTTTGGTATTGAAGTTTTTATTTGAAGTTCATGAGAATTGAAATCATGTGATGAGATGCAAGATCTAAAGAAGGGAAAATTGAAGCAGAGGTCACAAACATTTTATTTTATTGCAGAATATACCTTAAACTTCTATATTTGTGGCCGCAATCCCAAACCTTTCACTTTAACGACAGATGGAGTCCATATGATATATTCCTTTCAGAATTCTGTTAGTCATCAGTAAAATTAGAATTTTGACTTAAATTGACAAATTAAATGAGGATCAAAATAGTATATTTACAATTTCTATAATAAAATAAATAAATAAAAGGACTTTGTTCATCTTCCCCATACCACCTGATCCTACCCTACCCTACGCTATCCCCACCCTTCCCAAAAACAAAAAATAAGGAAACTAGCCAATGCCGTCGTCGTCGCCAATTCGCCCGTCCTATTAAGCATATTGTTTCCATTTTGTTCATCTTTTGCCCCAGTCAATCTTATGTGTTCCAGTTGAGATTCTATTTGTGGTGCGGTGGGCATCTCCATCTTCTATAAGAATACCATGGGCATCTCCATCTCCAGTGAAATCATCTTCTACAAACTCAGCAAAATCATCATTTATAAGAATAAATAAGATTAATGTTTTCAACTCATGGGCGTCTCCATCTTCACCACACAACTTACAACTCCAAAACCATTCAAATCGCAACAAAGAGATATATACAAATTGAATCAAGAAATTTAAAAGTCTCTTTAAAATTGTGTGATTGATTGAATTGTAGAGAGAGAAAGTAACTTGCGTGTATATATATATACTATAAATGTAGAGAGTTTTAGACAGAGAGAGAGAGAGATGGGGAAAGATTGAGCGATTTGATAATGAAGTGAGATGAAGACAAAAAAAATGGATCTTAAATTTCACTTATGTGACTGGGTGCAACGGCGAACAGATTGGTGGCGATTGCAGACTCGTTTCCAATTTTTATTTTATTTTTTTCTTAAGGGAAGGGGATGTAGATGTGGCAATCGAGCCGAGCGGCTCGTTTGCTCTGCCACTCAGCTCGCAAAAAATAAGTCTGAGCACGAGCCGAGCCAAGCAAGCGGATCGGTAGAGCTGCTCGGCTCGTCAATTCGACGAGCAGCTCAGAGCCGCTAGGCGAGCTGCTCGCTTAGCGACTCGTTTAGACGAGTCACGAGCCGCTCATATATAAAAAATAATAAAAAATAAAAAAAGAAGACCGTTCCGGTCACTGCTAGTGACCGTTTGGTCACAAATATTATTGTTTTTATTTATTATTTCTTTATTTTCAACCCCTATAAATACCCACCGATTACAACATTTTTTCCCACCAAACTTCTATCAATTATCAGTATTAATCTCTCATTGTCTACTCTACTCTCTACAATTTACAAATCTATATAAGCAATATCATTCATTCATTCTATAATTCTCTTCTACATTTTTTACATTATTGTCTTGATTTTACAATT
>CAIGRK010180786.1:0-15753 GCA_903798315.1 Fraxinus greggii | reverse complement strand
TTTGCAAATTCAGTGTATTTGTGCTCCTTGGAGGCATTTCGCTTCTTGCAAATTGTACTCTTCATAAATAAAATACCCCTCGTTGGGATTTTGTTTCGAGAGGTTGTCGTTTCTTATACAATCGTCTAAATCATCTTTTAATTGTTAGCGAGGTTCGATTTCCGCGCGAAACGCCCTCGTTGCAATCTGACTATCGTCTCCACATGTACAATTAAAAAAGATGGGAAAATAACAATAATTTAGATTATAATAATATTATATAGAAGTTCAATTAAATGATTCAAATTAATTTTATCTATCTGAATTTGTAGTTGACATCAATAGTCTTGAATAGCATTATTTAAGGATCGAAAACCGGCCAGCCAAGATTCTAATTGAAAATTCCGAAGCCTCTGGAAGGCTATTTCAGTAATTCCACAGATCGGCTTAGAATATGCTGCCGGGAAATGACATCGTTACTCGCCGGAGACGTGTTGCTACAGCATTCGTCTTCTTCATGTTCCTTGTTGACATCGCTGAATCTAACAATTCTCAGGCATTTTTTCTTCTCCCATTTAAGTTTATTATTCCATTCATTTTTCTACAGAGAACTAGTTTTCAGTGTGCCGTTCGAATGACAGGTCCGATGCAGCAAAACTTGTGTTGCGGAGAATTGTAACTGTGAGTCCGTTAATGATTCCTTGGTGAAAACACTATTCCATTTCCTTTTTGAGTTTATTTTTATTTTTGGTTATTTGAAATGTGTTGCAGCGGTTGGGATTAGATACGGGAAGTTCTGTGGAGTTGGGTGGACTGGGTGTCCCGGAGAGAAACCTTGTGATGATTTGGATGCTTGTTGCAAGATCCATGACGAATGTGTTGAGAAAAATGGTATTTCCTTTATCACTACAAGCTATTTTGTTATATAATTTATTAGTCAATATTTCACATAGTTAGGTTTCTCTTTGAAATACTAACATATGAGTTGCCATTTCCTAATGAATATGGTTAATGGCCTCAATATTCAATATTACTATTGCTGCAAGTGTTCTTTGACATAGAATATGGGATTACATGACCAACTTGGGTAAGGATGAACCATTTAGAGTTGTAATGAATTAATGCTGGAATGCGAATAAGCAAGGGTGTGAAAAAGAGTTATTATACTACATAAAAAGGATGTTTTCAGATGAAGGATGCACCTGCAATTGTAGCCAAAACATGAGAGAGAAGCTTAAACTTTTGTCTATTGTTAGAAGTTTTTAAGGAATTTCATACACTGGGTATTGTCTTTAACACATGGTTTTCTTGACATTGCGCTCCAGATGTAGGTTATCTATCAATTTTTTTAAGATGAAAAAAATATTTTCATCTATTTGCTTTGTCTAAAAAAAGATAGTCCATATTTTCAGAATGTATAGATTGTGCTCATGTACGTTTACTGAGTTTCTATTTAGTCTTCCTTGCTTTGTGCATGGGGGTTTTCTGATGCTCGATTTGAATGTTTCTAAAATTGCTTTTGGTAATGCAATTGAGGGATATCATTAATATTCTGCTTGTCTGATTTACATAGGGGTTACCATCACAAGAGAAAATGATTTACCTCAGTTTCAATTGCCTACAATATATGATCAAAGAACATAATTATTAAGTTGTCATTACCTGATAGTTTTCCGGCCAATAGTTTCAAGATTAGATATGAATCGTGGTTTAACTGATCAACCTGATTAAGTTTATTGATGAATTTTTAGTCAATCTTGTATCTGGGTGTTGATCAAGTCTAACTAAAAGTATGTGTGATTAAGATGCTCGAAAATGTTTGTACTTTGCCCAAAAAAAGTTGTACTCATCCCACATTTAGTAATGCTCAGCTCAGTCTACATGGTCCTCTTCTCTTCTCATTCCTGACATTAAACCATAAATGTTGAAACACTCTTTAGTTACCTTGTTCTATGTTATTTTAAGAGTCCTTGACTCCTTGGTTTACTACGAGTAAGAAATCCATCCCATTTCTAGCTGTTGCATTTCCTCAAGCTTCTCCGAGTGTTTCGTTAACTAGAACCAAACAACTAGAAGGAAATCAAGAATAAATAAATTGTAATCTTTATAATAACTATCATTCTAGAAGCTTAAAAAAGTGTCAAGAATATGATATGTTAATATTCCTGCATCTACTTCGTATAACTTTGGGCAGGATGCCCAACAATTCCTTGGAAGAAAACTGGTATACAAATGGTACATCACTCTAATTAAATAATACAAACCAATTATTTTTTTATTTTTATTTTTATTTTTATTTTTATTTTTTATTTTTTGTTGGTTGTGGGGTACTCACAGCCATGATTTAAAGAGGAACAGGAGTAGGCCTTCTATGAAGGTGTAGATGAAAAATGGTCGACAGTACATATCCTAGTCCATCCAAGTTCAGTGTACCAGATAGTCTAAAGTAGATATTTCATAAAGCATTACAGAAGTAGCTATAGGTCCAGTGTCTTTCCCCTGTGACAAGTCCATCAATCATCTACAGTTACCAATGCAATTGAGATAGATCTCACATACTTCTAATCTCTGAGTGATATATCATACCCTGCAATTGTTACCTGCAATGCAAAAACATGATAATGAAGATACGTCCAGTAATATCATGGTGCACAAAGTTATCTTAATTTCCGGTCCCTCAAACCTCTCTACTGTGTACAAGAAGAGCTCAATATATAAAATTAGCAACAATGTTCAATATAATTGTCGTCCCATTATTAGCACCTTTGTGATTTTCACAAGTCTGTCAACACACAAATATCATGGTAAATGGCCAGCCATAAGTATGCATTGTTAGCCATGTCATTCTTAGCCATTCCAAAGTTAGCAGGGAGTTCGTAATGTAGTGTACATTCGTGAACAGGATCCCAAACACTTGGTTTCCTCAGTGACCATGAAAGGTCTCCTCGAAATGTGTCTATCCTGAGCCCCTTCTTTTAATTCACACCATTAGAAGTAGTGCCTTCAACCAATACTCTAATGTTGATGTTCTATGCAAAACCGTATATTAATAAATGTATGTATTCCAAACACGTATCATAGCACATACTGTCAAGTAAGTACTCAATGTCTGGTTTTGCATTATAGTTACATCTTATGAAACACCAATATTTAACATCAATTTTCATTCCTTCTAAGTTTGTTTCCCGTTTGGGTTATTTACAACAGAACTCTCTTTTTTACCTTTATGTATCATGGGAAGCGATACTTGGGCAATCTGCTGAGATAGTTATCCATGCCTATATGACAGGTATTAATACCCACGTTAATTGAAGGCTTAGAAGTTAGAACATTCTCAAAAACGATTTTTCCTTGAAAAAGAAGCTTCTACTATTCTAACTCCCGAAAGAGGCTTTGACTCGAAAAAGTTGCTTAGGAAAGTTTGGATAATATCATACCTTATATTTTCCTTTTCATAGCTCCATTTTCTAATTTTTTCTGGTTTCCTCTCGCCCCAAGTGCTTGAAGTTGCTGAGTTTTTGCAGAGTTCTTTAGCGAGTGGAGAGGTAGAAATGTATGAAATGTTGTGGATAAAGGGTGATATTTGTGGTAGCATCCCAAGCCCTTTCTTCCTAGCCAAGAAAATACCTCATTTGTCTCTTCTTCCTCGTATCTTTCCTGGCCATTGGGCTCTCTCTTTGGCGACCACTATCCCCCTTGTAGGACTCCTTAGGCAGCAATTCAGCTGCCTTAAATTTGGATTTTATTAGTCTTTATATAATCAGTTTTTGTTTTTAATTTTCAGTTTGATATTGGATTTAATTTCAGAGGTAAATCTTCTGCATAATTTTATTGTATTTGTTCTTTAAAGCGGATGTTACAAGATTTCATAAAAAGAGAGTTAGTAGTTTAAGAGAAACAGAAATCGTAGAAATCTTGTTATATGCATTCTATTTGTCTCTTTATTGAATGTCTTTCCTGATGAACCTCAACCTTTTCGACATATATTTCGTGGTTAGAAATCTTCAACTTTTTGTTATTATCATTTTAAATAAGGAAATACATCTTTTGTCTGAAATTTTTGGGTTGTTACAGAGCAGTCATGACTGTAACTGAATCTAGAAATATGGGATAGTTCTTTGTTTGGTTAAAATCGAGTTACGTTGCATCATTGTTTTTCTGCCTGTGTCAGTTCTTCTTTGACATATTCTTGTATTCTTCACCTGAAAAATGACCATGTTTGAGTCATGCACTTTGATTTCTATCATTGCTTACTCACAGATTTATATATTTTTATTTTCAGGTTTAACCAATATTAAATGCCATGAGAAGTTCAAGAGGTGCATAAAAAAAGTACAGAAATCTGGGAAGATTGGTTTCTCCAATGCCTGCCCATATGACACAGCTGTGCCTACAATGGTACAGGGTATGGACATGGCCATTTTATTTAGTCAGTTTGGTAACTCAAAGCTTGAACTTTAAGAGGTTAGTTCAAATGTCGGGATAACAGACATTCAAACTCATTCTTTTTCCAATTGAAATGACTGAAGAACAATATCATCATGTATGAAATTATGAAAAGGTTTGTCCCTTTAGATGTTGTATTTCTGCAGTTTGAACATTAAGAGAGATTTATTTTACTTCCTTCTCTTAGTCTTCTCTTCCTGTTTGTTTGAGGCTTTGTGGTACCTTCACAACATTCTCACTATGATAAGTGCTGAATTTCTCTCTCTCTCTCTCTGTTTGTTCGATAGCCCCTTTTTTTATATTTTAATTGTTTAATGTGGATATTTCATATGGTTGTTTACATTTGAATTCAGAATAGTTCTTGAGATTTCTCCTTTAATCTTGCGGTATGCTTTTCTCATGCCTTACAAATAAAACGCTCGGGACGTGATTGCTACACTTGAGAAAGTTGAACACATCCTGAAAAGACACTTATTTTGAGGCACACTGGTACTTTTGTCCCCAATCTTCGATACTGTACAAACACTATACTTGACCAAAAAGGGGAAATGTCAAACTATTTAGACATTAAAATATCCATGTTACACATGTGATGTGACTGAAGGATAAAATTCATAAAGAAAGAAAGAGGTCGACAAAGAGGAAGCACAAGAAATTTTGAAAAAGTATTCAATACATCTTTAAGGATTCAACTTGTAATAAGAAAGTTCGAACTAAATTTCATTGGTGGCACGTTATCAAGTTTTATGGACATGATAATCTCCATGGAATTAACTGATCATCATATGATAAATTGAGAACACTTATGTTGTTAAATTTAAATCTCTAGATAATATATGAGGAGCTGAAATATGATCTTCGAGATTTCTACATTTTTCATGTTTACCTTTTAACATGGAATTTCAAGTTTAATATAGGGAACATGCTACATATACCGAATTTTTTTACATAATCCCGTACCGACTACTCACAATGAAGAGTGATTACCACAGCTTGGGATTTTTTTATTCACACGGGGTCCGCTTGCATGTGAGAGGGGGTAAACACTTCGGTACATTAAATTATATATAAATATCTTTACCCTTAATATAGTATATAAGATTATTAAGCCCCAACAAGTAATTTGATCCGACTAGAACTTAAATATGCACACGAATCTCAAAATTAATGTTCTTTAATAAGCTACTATTTTGCGAAGACATATTAAAGGATAAATAAATCAACATATAAGGATTTGAACTGTTTTTTTCAATAAGATTGACTTTTGAAGATAGAATCCCAGTAAAAAATTGGACCAAAACCTTCCATGGAAATGGTTGTGCACCTATTTTGAAAGGTTAGGGACCAATTTGTTCCTTTTTTATAGGTTGAAAACCAAATTACAACTCGATCAAAAGGTCAGAGACTAACAATACATTTCCCACTTATTCTACCTTCTGAGTCTGTTGTCTATTTATCTACAATGTAAAGTAAATTGCTATGTCTTAGTTATTTGCTTGGCAGTTGGATAGATTAATTAGACCATCTCCAATGAGAGACCAAATTTGATGTTGATGTAAAATGCTCTCCAATGAGGGACCAAATAGTGTAAAATTTGGTGTTTGAGAATTTTCAGTAATACCCATTTTGTCCTCCTTTGCTCTTTTCAACAAATATTTTATTTCATCTATATCCCTTTTTATGTTTTAAAATTAATAAATTTTAATTAATTTAAAATTGTTTTAATGCGATGATTATTTTTATTTAACATTCATTTTTAAATTCTAATAAATTAATAAGTAATAATTATTGATACAATAAATTAAAATTATGCATTAAATAATCAAAAATTATAAATTTGATACTTAATAAATTAACACTAAATCAACGTAAATATCTTTAAAACATAAATTAAAGTACAATACAATATTAAATTAAAATAATAATTTAGTACTCCGAATAGTCTTTCCCAAATCCAACAAGACCATTAAAATATTCACCAAAAGAATTAGATGTATTTTAAAATCCATCACTTTGTTGTTGACCTCTTTTTTGTAAAATTCTTATTTGTGCATTTGGAAAAAAATCACGTAGAGTTAGGTCAGATATAGAATTCAAATATTTTAGTAAAATTTTATTTTCTTCTCGATAAATGGTGAAGGCCAATTTTTTTTGACTCATTTTGAGCGCTTAGCATTTGAATTTCAAAAATTTGTCGTCTACACTCGCTTCTCTTATTGAGAATTTCTACGAGTTGTCAATTTTCATCTTTGATAGTTTCAATAATTTTTTTTTTACTTTCTTCATCATTTTTCCATTTTAACTTTGCTTTTTTTTTTTTCTCACCCCAATGAGTCGTCTAGTTGAATTACCACCTACATTTTCTTCATTTGTATTAAGACTAAATGAGGAAAATCCTAGAGATGCTAAAATGGGAGACTCTGATTGTGATGATACAAAGTTACCACTTTGCATTTGGAAGACTGATGTTTCACATTCTTGACTGGTTTCTTCTTTTGAGTTTTGTTTTTTTTTCCCCAACTGAATTTGCTGTCTTTTTCACTTTCTCAAAGGGAGAGATCTTTTAGGAGTTCTTCACTTTGATGAGTTTTTCTGCATTCAATAACCTTTTGATGCGAACCCACGTAGCAATTGTAGGTACGGAACCCATCACAAATTAGAACAACCTAAGAAAGTCAAGAATCAACGTTTGAAAAACTCGACCCAATAAATTATTGAACTAAAAACCAACACAATTGCTAACAATATCTTGACTCATGATCACAAAACTTATGAACCTTACTTGAATTTGTAGAAAGCCACAAGAATTTAATTCTTAATAAGTTTAAAATTGATTTAATGAAGACCGAGAAGAAAGCAAATTTGCCTCGCAATAATCTCTCAATAATTGTGTGTTTACAATTAATATAATGATTCCTATTTATAGGATATCCATAAAACCTAACAAAAAAATGGAATTTAAGTCTTAAAATATCAAAAAATATACAATACAAGAGTTTTAACTAAAATAGAAGATTACGCGAAAATTAGAAAAAAAATGCGTCCCCATTTGAACTATGCAATCGTATAGGTGTAACCCATGCTATCGCATAGCCCTTTCTTCTGCCTTCATTGACGTTTCAGTAAGGGCCTATGCGGTCGCATCTCCCATACAACTATGCATTTCCATTGTTGTCCCAAACAGCTTCCTAGTCCGTTACTTGAATCATGTTGATCTATCTGGTTTCTTCTTTTGTGCCCAACATAAAACTTGTTCATTTATATCTGGTTTCTTCTTTTGAGCCCAACATAAAACTTGTTCATTTACTTGTTATGATCAATGTATCGTTTACAGTAACTTGAGAAAGCAATCCCATAGCTTTCTTGACTCACTTCGCTCGCAACCTAGTCATCGATCCTTCCTCAACGACCAATGGATCATTGTCCGAATTTGCTCTCGTATCATAGATCACACCATCCCCTCCTTCTTCAAAAAGATTTGACCACAAATTTGTTTCTACATCAAATAGAGAAAGATCAGAGATATTAAAGGTTGCCGAAACATTATACTCACATGAAAGATCTAATTTGTAGGCAATGTTTATGATCCTTTCAAGGATTTAAAATGGACCATCTCCCCGTGGCTGCAACTTCGACTTTATTTGTTCTGGAAAATGATATTTCCTTAAGTGCACCCAAACCCAATCTCCTGGTTCAAATGTAACGTGCTTCCGTCCCTTGTTTGCTTGAGAAGCATAATGCTCATTCATCTTCTCAATTTGCAACCTTACCTTTTCATGGAGTGATTTCACCATTTCGGCCTCATTCTTTCCATCTAAACTATCCCTTTCATTCACAGGTAAATGAATTAAATCCAAATGTATTAGTGGATTAAAACCATATACGATTTCAAAAGGCGAGTATGAAGTAGTAGAATGCGTGGCCCTATTATATGCAAATTTTATAAATGGTAAACACTCATCTCAACTCTTCAAATTCTTATTAATTATTATGCGTAATAATTATATCATAGTCCTATTAACTACATCAATTTATCCAACAGTTTGTGGGTGACAAGTTGTAGAGAATAATAGTTTGGTCCCTAACTTATTCCACAAAATCCTCCAAAAGTGACTAAGGAATTTAACATCCCTATCCAATACAATACTTCTATGAATCTCATATAAGCATACTACCTCCTTAAAGAATAATATTAGTGGCATCTTCGGTTTTATGACATAGAATGAAATGTGCTATCTTACTAAATCTATCTACCACTACAAATATGAAATCTCTTCATTTCTTAGTCCTAGGTAAACCCAACACAAAATTCATAAACACATCAACCTAAGGTTCACTAGGAACAGGTTATGGCTTATATAAACTTTGAGGTAAAATCGTAGATTTTGCATTTTTACAAGTGATGCATCCACTACAAACCTGATCAACATCTACTTCAATTTTAGGCCAATAAAAATGTTCATTTAGCATCTTTAAGGTCTTCTTAACCCAAAAATAGCTCATTAGACATACACTATGTACCTTACATACTAATAATTCTCTTATTAAACATTTAGGAATACATAAATTATTTTTTCGAAATAAATACCCATCATACCTAAAGAATCTATCCATAGCACCCTTATCACGTGATTTGTATATATTAGAAAAATCTAGATCATTTGTATACATATTCTTAACATATTCAAATCCAAGCAATTTGACATCTAAAGAAGTTAAAAGCAAGTACCTTCTTGATAAAACATCTACTACCACATTTTCTTTACCTTGTTTTTACCGAATAATATAATAAAATGTCTCGATGAACTACATCCACCTTGCATGTCTCTTGTTTCTCTTGTTTAGCTTGCCTTTATTCCTTAAATCCACCTTGCATGTTTATTGTTTAGCTTAGCTTTTCACTAAAGTAAGCGATTGGCCTTCATTGCTGTATTAAGATAGCTCCAATACCGATTCTTGAGGCATCACATTCAGTCTCAAAACTATTGTGAAAATTAGGTAATGATAAAATTGGTGCGGTACTCAACCTATCTTTAATAGTATTTAAAGCATATTCTTGATCACCGCCCCAATGAAATCCTACACTTTCCTTTATAATCTCCGTGAGTGATGTGGCAAGTGTGCTAAAGTTTTTAATAAAGCCTATAAAAATTAGCTAACCTATGAAAGCTCCTTACCTCAGTTATACTTTTAGGTATTGGCCACTCCTTGATAGCTTTGATTTTCTTCTCATCTACTTCAATACCCTTAGCACTAACAACATAAATAAGAAAAAAACTTTTTCCATATAAAACGTGCACTTTTTATTGTTAGCATAAATTCTTTCTTGCCTTAAGACCTTACGTACAAATCGTAAATGCCCTATATGTTCATTTAGTTCCGTTCTATACACAAGATCTCTTCAAAGTAAACAACTACGAATTTACCTATGAATGCACATAAAACGTGACTCATTAATCTCATATATGTGCTAGGTGCATTAGTAGTCTAAATGGCACGTCCAACCACTTATACAACCCATATTTTGTTTTAAAAGCGATTTTTTATTCATCTCATTCCATGATCATAATCTGATGATAACCACTTTTAAAATTAATTTTACTAAATATGCATATAATCCATATAATTCATCTAATGTATTATCTAACCTAAGAATATGATGACGATATTTTACCATGATATTGTTGATGGCCCTGCAGTCGACACACATCGTCTAGGTTTCTTCTTTCTTTGGCACAAGTAACATTGGTATAGTACATGGACTCATACTCTCCCTCACATACCATTTGTTCATCAAATCTTCCACTTGCCTTTGAATTTCCTCAGTCTCCTCGTGATTACTCCGATAAGTCGGCTTGTTTGGAATGACAGCTCTGGGTAGGAAATCAATTTGACATTAAATTCCTCGAATGGGTGCTAACCCACTAGGCATATCCTCTGAGAATACGTCTTCAAATTCCTACAACAAAGAAGTAGCCAAATTAGGGAGGGGCGTGTTAGATTTCTCAAGATTTAGGAATGATCCCTTATAAACCAACAAGATCATAGGTCGATTCTCAACTATTGCCCTCTTCAACTCAATCTCTTTTGCAAAAAAATTCACTTTCGACTTCTCTCTCCTCTCACAAGACTTTTTTTCTTTTCTTTCATATGGCTCTACTATTTTTTCTCACCTTTAGCAATCTCATTTCTCTCTTGCTCTCTTGTTCACTCTCTTCTTCTATTAACATTTTTTCTTCCTCACTTTTTAACTTGATTTATCGTCATACACTTGTTGTTGTGTCAATTGTGCAAGGGTAATAGATTTCCAATCCTTAATAAATATGTACCTATTTTTGTACCCGTCATGAATCACCTTCCGATCATATTACCATGGTCTTCCCAACAAAATATGTCCGGTGTGCATATGAACTACATTACACATCACTTTGTCATGATACCTTCCAATTGAGAAACTCACCAACACTCTCATATTCACCTTAACCTCTGCACATTTATTCAACTATTGCAATTTGTAAAGCCTAGGATGTTTTAGCATAGTTAATCCCAAATTTTTAACACGTGTTGTGCTAGCCACATTGGTACAACCACCCCATCAATAATCATACTACATACCTTATTGTTGACCGGTATCTTGTATGAAATATGTTCTTCCTTTGTTGCTCCAAGTCATCCACTTTGATTTGAGCACTAATAGCTTGTTGTGTGACCAATAGCTCTCCTACTGCATACTCTACTTCATCACCATTGTAGTATCTTCCAATTCTGGCATGTCATCATATTCAACCTCACTATCAGTCACCACTTCTCCATTGTCGTGCAAGATCATCACCATTTTGTTTGGACATTGAGAAGCAGCGTGTCCCGATCCCAAGCACCAAAAGCACTTGATATCCCGATTCCTAGATGGTTGGGAATCCATATTAGGTGTAGCTTTAGTAGCAACTTCCTATTTTCCCTTCGGTAGCTCAATCCTACCTTTTGAAACAGTCACATCACTTTTATTGTAATCCCACTTCGATTTCCAAGAAGAATTAGAACCTGATGTATATCTAGCTGTCCCATTCCTCTTCAATTGTCTTTCCACCTTCATAGCTACATGTATCATGTCTTCCGATTCTACATAATTTTGTAACTCTACCACATTAGCTATATCATTATTCAAACCATTCAAAAATTGGGCCATGGTGGCCACCCTATCCTCCTCAACATTTGCTAAAATCATCGCAATTTCCATCTCTTTACGATAATCGTCTACACTCCTAGAACCATAGTAGATGCTTTGCAATTTTTTATGAAGCTCCCAATAATAATGATTAGGCGCGAATCTCTTCCTCATGATAACCTTCAATTCTTCCCATGTATTTATAGGCATCTCAGGGTGCCTCGTCCTAGATGTTACCACTTAATCCTACCAAAGGATAACATAATCTATAAATTCAAATACCGCAATCTTTACCTTCTTTTTCTTCGAATAGTTATAGCAATCAAATATCAACTCTACTTTCTTTCCCATTTCAAGTATGCTTCCAGATCACTCATTCCTTTGGATGAAGAGATTGCCATCTTGATATTGCCCATACATCTATCAACAACATCTCCAACAAGATCTTTACCATTCATTTCATGTCTAACTCCTCTATCCCTCATTCTTCCTAACTTGACATCCATCTATACATCTTCATTAATATCACTATCCACTTTTCATTCACCAGCATAATTCGCTTTATGATCCCCGCCTTCCTTGCTTCCTTGCGTGAGGGATTTCTCTAAATTGTTCCCTACGTAAGTTAGCAAGCAATTTATCTTACTTATCCAATCTGTCTCTCATGTCTTCAAACAACCTTTCGAATTGTCGTGTTATCTCAACCGACATGTTGACTTGATTATTCTTCCTACTTGAAGTAGAACTGTCTCTGTTAGACATCCTAAATTTAGTTTAATATTTGCCTCATGTGTGTACACTCGTGTATCACTCAACTTGGCTTTTTCCTCTATCAGTCCCATCACTCTGAATTTTTCCACAATGCTTTCTTGTAAGTGTATCAAAGAATTAATTTGATCTTAGTCAAAATTTAATCCTTGTAGAGTCCAAACAAATAATTGAGTAAGGAAAGTAATCTATAATGACTCAAGAAGGTAGAAATTTGAACTTGAACGAAACCAATAAGTTGAACTCATTTAGGTTGCAAGATGGACATATCGTTTATAAAAAGTTGAGAGATATGCACATTAATTATATTTTTCTAAATAATCAATACAACAACTTATGATTTCACTGACTCGATATCATATAATTTTTGTCAATTCAACATTTTTTGTTCAGATGATTAACCTTTCTGACTTTCTTAAACTACGAGGTCCAGTGCTTGAGATCGTTGCGTTGAAAAATAAACAAAATATATGAGAAATCAACATAATGGCATAAGAACCATTACTGAAATGAAAACGAACCTTGTGTTATTCTATCTATAGACACGAGTATAAACTGCTATGGTTTATCATTGCCCCAAGAACTAATAAGTGGAACTCATTTACATTGTAAGATGGACATGATACATACAAAAATAGAGAGATATGTTCATTACGTAATCGACATTAATTAGTAAGATAACTTGTGATTTAACCAATTTGATAAGATATAATTCATGCCATTTGGATCATTCTATGTCACTTGGTCAACCTTTATGGGGTCCAGTGTTGGATGTCGTTACATTTAAAAAAAAATCAAGGTATAGGAGAAATCAATAAAACGGCACAAGTGCCTTACAAACAAGAAAACGACACTTGTACTGTTATGTGTGTGAATACGAGTATAAGTAGTCACATCCCATTCGTGCCTCAAGAAATAATAAGTGAAACTTATTTACGTTGTAATATGCATATAGCATGTACAAAATTTGAGAGATATGCTCATCAACTTCATTGACACATATAAATCGGATGACTCATACTTTCATCATCTCGATAGCATAAAAACTATTTCATTTCAACCATTCTTTATAGCATGGTCAACCTTTATATGTTACATACATTAGGGAGTTCATTAGTAGAGGATGTTTTGTTGAAACAAGTCAAAATATCGGTGAAAAATTCGGAACGACACTAGTGTCGTTACTGGACATCAAAATGGTACTTGTGCTGTTACGTGTGTAAACACGAATATAAGCAACAACGACCCATTTGTGTGCCGAGAAATAATAAGTGAAACTTATTTACGTTGTATTATGCAAAGACATGTATACAAGTTGAGAGGTATGCTCATTAACTTAATCAACACATATGAGTAGGATGACTTGTGCTTTCACCATTTTGATAATATAAAAGTTATATAATTTCAATCGTTATTTGTAACATGATCAATCTTTCTGTGGTATTTACACTAGGGAATGTATTATTAAAAGTCATTTCGTTGAAAAATCAAACTACAACAAATAATGACGATGGTGCCGTTTTATGTAGCAAATAAAGGTCGGAGTGGGGTTCTACATTCCAAATAACAGTTGGAGTGTCATTGTCGTTCAATAGATCCAAACAACACAAAAAACACACTAAATACATAAACAACATCAACTAAATATTATTTAATAATATACTCAATAATAAAAGTACAATCAATGTGAAATTTCTACAAGTATCTTTCTTCAAATGTAAATTAAAATTTTCATTGTAGATATATGATTATCAAACTTTTATTCAAATACTCAAAATATACTCAAGATATATGAAAAATATGATAAATAACGGGATTTTAGAGTAGCAATCATGGTAGTTGAAAATAAGAAAACAGGTAATTGTGATTTGATGACCTAAAGTTGAATTGTGGAATTAATTGGATTGATAAGGGCATTAGGCTCTTTTCTCATAGTGAGGACACTTATGACATTTGATATTGATTGTTTATTGTATTTTATAATTGAAAGCCATTTGATCAAGAAACTTTGAGAAATGATTAATTAACTAAATACATTGTTTGACTATGCTCTTTAACCAATTCTCCCTTTCTTAAATTAATTTCAAGTTATCATAGTCACAAGTGTATTCAATCAATCATGTAAATATTAAAATAGATCACATGCGAATTAAAATCATTTGGCTCAATTCCAAATGCCTAAGATGCATAGTCTCGAAATGAATTTAGAGTCCTCGGTACCATCTCTCCCCCATGTACCTGATTAGGTGGCGGAATCCTCGTTCCATTCGAAACGAGACCCATGTATATCTTATTTAACGATTTTTTTGCCATCCCCACTTCTATATCGTATCATTTGGAGATTGAGCCCTCTACAAAAGTAGAGATAGAGACCAAAGTAATTTTCTATCATTCAATTCTATATAAAAAATGAGATTTATTTTTAAAATCAGAACTCACAATTAAAGTTTACATATTTGTCTTTATCTCAAGATCACTTGTCTTATATCATCATGTACTATGCTCTGGGAAAAAGGAAGATAAAAAAATAAAAATAAAAAATCCATCACCTTCTTTTGCTCCTGTTTGGTTCAAATTAAAATCTGATTTTAATCTCAAATCAAAGTCAACAATTAATTTTAACCACATATTTCATGAGATCCACAACTTTTCAACTACATATTTCATCAACTTTTATTAAAATCTACTAAAAATTCGATTTTAATCTATACCAAATAGGGGCTTCATAGTGGTAGATGGGCGGATAATTCAAACCATTTTCTAGAATAGTTACATTTCTAATTTGACGGCATTTGAAAATTTATCAAGGCCTAATGTTTAATAATTAAAAATGACTTCTTCTCCTCAATTTTTGCAATGATAACCTTAATATTTTCTATTTTCAACTTTATACTTCATTCATCACTCATCTCACTCCACTCGAAAATAGACGATTAGAATAACGTGACAAACAAAATCTTTAAATTTTCAAATGATCTGGACTGACACCGAATGCAAAATAACGTTATAATTAAAATAACTGATAGACAACAACCATGAAAGTACAATTATCATTTAGGAAAAAAAAATTAAAGTTCAATGACTGTTGATAAATAACGTTGAAAGTTCCGTGAGTATTTATAAGAATTTTAAAGTTAAATGTCAGTCAAGAAATACCGTTAAAAGTTCACTAACCATTGAGATTATTTTTGGGAATGACAAAAAGTTTCTCGTATAAAAAATTAGGTTAGGAACAAAAAACACGGTCTTCTCCATGACTATAAATTTTTAATTTATATAATGTATTTCTTCGTTTGTTTTTCATAGAATGAAGAATGAGATTGAAAAATATAGTCGTTTTGGATCCCACACAAGATATAGAAATTTAAAATTGATAATTTGATGTGATGGATAAC
>CAIGRK010180721.1:0-16328 GCA_903798315.1 Fraxinus greggii | reverse complement strand
AAAAGAAGGAAAAGTCATTGATGTGATGGAAAATATTATTTTATTGAAGAATGTGTGTTTGAAAATGAATAGAAGAGAGAGAATGGAAATTTTAATATATACCAGACAGGGGCATAATAAAAATCACCGTGCAGTTGATACTTGGAAAATATTAGACTTTACTGAATCTAATTCAAGGGTTGGTGTGATATATCGAAGGTAAAAGAAACAAAGTGGATACTCTATCGACTTTCCTTGGTTGAGTGGCATATACAATTGAGTCCTTTATGTGGGGAATTATCTGTGACACTTCCGCTAGCATGAAATTGTTCAATGAAGAATAACTTGATCAACCATTTCTTACCTTAACATTTGGTCATGGGTAAAACGGATAGATTCGTAGACGAATCAAGTGGCTTAATGTTTTGAATAAGTGTTTATTTCTCCTTTTTCCAGCCATCCCTTTAAAGCCTGCAACACTATTATCAATAATTTTCTTTTTGCATTTGCTGCTCTCTGCATCTCTCATCACTCAATGAATTTGTGTATTCAAAGGGCTTTGAGAACAATAAATATACGAGAAGAATCAGAGAAACTGAATATCTGGGTTGCTTATTTCAATTTGGAAAATGAGTATGGCATTCCTCCCCAGGTATCATGAAAATCCTTGATCCTTTTTCTGGTATATCCTTTTCAAAATATGTACGCTGATTTAATAAAGAATAACTATTATTTTTTAATTCCAATGTACACTAGGACTTCCTAATTTGCAATTTCCTCTTCAGGAGGCTGTAACGAAGATATTTCAAAAAGCATTGCAGTATTGTGATCCCAAAAGAGTGCATCTTGCACTTTTGGGAATGTATGATCGTACAGAGCAACATAAATTGGCTGATGAGCTCCTAGACAAAATGGTGCGGAAATTTAAGCACTCGTGCAAGGTAAACACATTGTTTTTCTTGCATTTCCGTTTCTTTTCCTTGTGCTATTCTGAGCTAGATCCTTTCCACATTCAGGTCTGGCTTAGGCGGATTCTGTGGCTTTTGAAACAAAATCATGATGGGGTTCAGTCTGTCGTAAATCGTGCTCTTCTAAGCCTTCCTCGACACAAGCATATTAAATTTATTTCACAGACCGCTATTCTTGAGTTCAAGTGTGGAGTTCCTGATAGGGGACGGTCCATGTTTGAGGGAATGCTGAGGGAGTATCCAAAGAGGACTGATTTGTGGAGCATTTATCTTGATCAAGTAATTAACCCCACCCACCTCTTTTCAAATTATGGAGAGGGAAAAAGAAAGAAATGATGATCAATGCTTATTGATATAATTCATATATATTTTGGATTCAAGTATTCTACGTTACTTGTGTTTAAATAACAGGAGATCCGAGTGGGTGATGCTGACGTCATTCGTGCATTATTTGAGAGAGCAATAAGTTTGAGTCTTCCACCCAAGAAGATGAAGGTTTGATTGATTATCCTTTACCCCCAATATTTTGCTCCCGCTTCCTCTGCAAAATATGTCATATTATCTCGGTTTTGTGAATTGCAGTTCTTATTTAAGAAGTATCTCGAGTATGAAAAGTCCATGGGTGATGAAGAACGAGTTGAATCTGTAAAGAGGAAAGCAATTGAATACGTCAATAGTACCCTTTCTTGATGCTGATTTTATACCATAAAGTCCAATTTACAAGCTGCTGCTAGTACAATGTCTGTTCAAGTCATTAAGAGTAATATGGTAACATAAACAGCAGGAATTGCCTAGGAGATGGCAGAAGTTCAGTCGTGGAGGTAGTGTGATGAAGACATCTTAAGTTCATATTCAGTTTTTACTTATATGTCGTTGGTTAATTGAATGGGTTAAGAGGATGATCCGTGTCAGTGAATTTTGTGGGTATCACTGCATTGACAGGAGCTGCTTCGTGAATTGTGCAATGTTATGGTTCAAGAGAAACAAGTGTGTGTTGATAATTATTTCATTAAATTAAAAAGAAAAAGAAAAAGTGAGAGTTGCTTGATTCGGTTAACTCCGCTCTTTAGAAGAAACAATATCCAACAAAGGAAGGTTGTTATCAAAATAGACCAAATACTAAGCACAAGTTTTTATAGAGTCATCTATAGGATTTTTTATCTACAGATTTTGCAGTATTTACTAATACTATTCATTTTTGTCTATTTATAGTTTAAACTTTTTATAAACAAACACTTACCAAACATAAACGGAAAAGATTTATCAGCTCTAATTCGTCACTCCCATGTCCCTGGCCAATGCAGGGAGGGTTAAAACAAATGGCATAATAATAACATAAAATTGTCAAAACCCCGTCCACTGCCAGCTAGAGAGGGTTCTGCTGATCGCTATTAGCAGATAAAAATGATTTCCTTCAAAAATATGGTGGCTCACATCGTTACATCTTATGGTGTTATTAGTCGAGTACTAAAGTCTAGATTAGCATTCCTTGATTTGTGTCTTCTACGATTCGTGGCGACTTTAATTAAACAAAATACAAGTCTTGCTTTCACGAAAAAAATAATCCCTTTCCATACAATTCCAAATTTACTACCCAGATATAATATAATTTCTTCGAATTGTCGATATATAAAATGTTTTCGAAGACCATATAATTCTCCATAAAGGATCACCGTCCAAGGAACGATGTAGATCTTTGAAGCTGTTTGGTTGGACGAGTAGGCAATGTAGTTGCTGAAGTGGACGATTGGGGTTAGGGGACTTAAATTGTCCAACCCCTACCCACTGCAAGTGGAGAAATGGAAGCAGCCGCCGTGGGGGCAGCGTCGTTAGGCAGCAAGGAGGATTATTGATGAATTCTTTTTTTCCTTTCTTTTATTATGTATTTTGTCTTTATTTATTTATTTTTTCATCCATGCAAGTGTCCTGCATAAAAAATAAATAAATAAATAAAATAAAAGGAGTTCTACCTGCATCAACAATTCATCTACGTGAGATACCTGTAAATATTCTGTCAGCAATATGTTAATAACTAGCGTCCATGAAGGAATCCACCTTTATTTTTACGAACATTGCCAGAAATTGAAGTTGAGCAATCTAAGGAAAATACTTTATTTCAACATATATAGCCATCAAAATGCATGATGTAATTTACAAGCAACGTGCACAAAAACTTCGCCACCACGCCTAACCGACCGACACATGCACAAGGAAAAAGGAAAAACAAAACGACAAACAGCAGAAAGCAAATGCAGCATATAATGCCTTGATATTTTACACAAGCTCTGGAATTCATTTACGCAGCATCATATACACATTGCCCACAAGATCATGGGCATGCAATCTGATGATTCAGCTGTCTATGAAAGGGATGTTGAGGCATATTTAATTCAGGGAATAATGTACTCGTTCAAGTAGTCGTACAACCTGGTTAACATTAATCGGCCGAGATGCATTTGAACTCAACATAACTGTATTAGGTGAAATAAGCGGTAATGCTAGCACGGCCTCCTGTTGCATACTCGTAAGCTCCAAAAATTGAGCAAGCACATCACCGTCGAGTATCTTAGGTGTTCCAGCCTGTCCATTGAATTCAAAATGAAGTCCAAGAAGAAGTTAGAAAAGCAGAGAGAGAGAGAGAGAGAGAGAGAGAGAGAGAATGCAGCAATTAGATGTAATTATCCATCATGAAATCATAATGACTTGACCACGGAGAAAATGAAGTGATAGATCAACAGTTGGAGAATAGAAAATAGAATTAAGCCAATTGTACACCCATAGTTTGCACATAGTTTGACACCCTTCAAGGTGTCAAAATTGAGGCCATTGATTTGAATAAGCATTGTTAAAATCAGTGATAAAATTGTGCGCTATGTCAATGAGTGTAAATAAAGCTATCAACCATGGTGTAAGTTTAGCAAAACAGTTGAGAATAAGCTGCAATGGATCAGATCTTTCTTCATTTGAAATTTTTTTCTACTGAGCTACCATACTCGCTATTCCACGTGGTGTACCCATCAATATCCAAATTTAATAACTTGCAAATAGAATTAAACTCAATTTCACACAAATGAAAAACCATGGTTCTGAAAAGATGAACTGAAAAAGACAATGAGAGCTCATCCAGTAGCACAAGAAGACGAGTAACAAAACCTGATACATCAGAAATCAAGCACATGGGATAAATCATTTAACCCTTGAATAAAAATCATATTTGGAGAAAAAGAGTGCGAAGTGGCATTCATCTTGTTAAGTGTGTCTATTTAGACATACGGATGTAGAGAAGGCTACAATTGCAAAGAAAATCTCCAAAACTTTTCTCAACGCTGCATTGTTAAAATTTGCCCAGCTACAGGACAAAGTTGCAAGCTTTAAGTTTCATAAAATTTCAATCAGGTTTTCCAACTGCATAAAGTTCATGGTCCGGATCATCCATTTCGGCTAACCAATAATTTAATTATTGCATGATATAATTGGCACATAAATTCTCTCAATTTTACTCTTCTGAAACATCAACCTCTAATTTACGAAAAATTTTACGTCCTTCATTTCACCACATGTATTTATGTAGCTTATATCATTTCCAAATAAACAATTTCATTTTCACTAAATATCCTGAGGGGCCTCCCCACGTACTGCAGCGTAGTTAGTCATGATTTATTTTTGCGAATTGGAAAGGTCTATGTGGAATATAACTCAGTTCCAAGGGTCAAAGATTGAAAAAAAGATGTGATCCGGGAACAAACATAAGCCGCTCAGACAAGAAGTGGGATCGAGCAAATACATATGATACGCAGATCCTAGGACCTAGATGCATAGTACAAAAACTTTTAAAGTAGATTACAGGCCAAAAGTTCAGTCAGCCTAAACCTACAGAGTCGTCACTCACTGCCAATTAGCACACAATTCTCATGAAACAGAAAGGATTAAAGCAATCAGAACATTGACATTCATCAAGCACAGAGGCAGTATCAAATTAGTTCTCCAAAGCTCACCAGACTTTCGCGACCACGAAATTCATCGTGGTCATTTCCTAAAATAGGAGCAGTAAGTGGATGAACCACCAGTCTTGCTTGTACGGCTTCTAACAGCCCATATTCTTCCCTGCAGAAAAGGAAACTCTTGTCAAGAACACCTAGCAGCCTATAATTACATATTTTCAGCAAGATTATGTGAAAGTTGGGTAAAAATGTCCTCAAGAGGATTTATTGACCACATTTTCATCAAAAAAGATCTGCTATTATAAATTTATGTTTATACGGTAATTTCAACCACACACTCACAAGTACTACTCATTATTATCCACACATTTTGTGGGACCCACTACTATTCCTCTTTATAAACCATTTATATATTTGCCAAAGGAGGCAAAATTCACAGATTGAGCTTACATTGCCCAAAATCACTTAAAGGCAGATTTAAATTCTTCTTTTCATTTCTTTTGTTAGGTAAATGAAGAAACCTAATAATATTGTTGAATGAATACTACAGAATAATGCCACATGAAAAGATAACTACAGAAATACAACCCCGTAGTGTTGAAACCGTGTTATTAGACAACCAGGTTTTTTATCTTTATCTTTTATGAAGTTTTTTTAAATTTTGAATAAGGATAGATGGATATCCAGATTAGGTGTTATATTTTCCTAGTCTTTAGCTTTCCTAGTTAAGCATATCTTATCTCCTATTTTATAGGAGTGGTTAGTTGTAAATCTCTCCTATTTAAAGCAAGAGGATCCTTTGGAATAAATCAATATACTACTCTTTCCTAAATTTCAACATGTTATCAGAGCACTGTCGAAATTATGTTCAACCGAATCTGTTAGTACAGAATCTAGTCCTCTTCTACAACCAAACGTTAACCAACCAAACCCTCCTCATGCCTATACTTCAGCATAAGCTTGATGGAACCAATTACCTAGATTGGTCTCAATAGGTGATTATGGTCATATGAGGCAAAGGGAAGCTTGGGTATCTAACCGGCTTTACACCAGCGCCATCAGGGAGTGACAGAACATATGCAACCCGGGAGGTGGACAATTCAATGGTGATGGCAAGGCTCATGAATTCAACGGAGAAAAGGATTGGAAGGAATTATTTGTCATACAAGTCAGCCAAAAATATTTGGGAGTCAATCCGTGATATGTACTCGGATCTGGGCAACTCGGCTCAGCCATTTGAACTTGAATCTGTTTTGAGAGACTGCAGGCAAGGCGAATCTTTAATCACGGACTACTACAACACCCTAACTGGGTTACGGCAAGAGCTAGACTTGTTTAAAGATGTCACAAAGTACTGCCCCCGCATGTAGCAAAAAAAAAAAATAATAATAATAATAAATAAATAAGACTAATCTTGAAACGAGTGTGTTTGATTTTGTACACAGATTGAATAAAGATTTGGATGAAGGGGACGAATTCTGGGGGCAATACTGTTCTTAAGTCTGAAAGAGGCATTTGCAGAAGTGAGGAGAAGAAAGCCAAAGGAGAGTTATGCTAGGAAGCTATGATGCACCGACACGATACGTGTCGGATACGCCAACACTTTTTAAAAAAAGTACAAACACGACACGTTATCGACACGTTGATTAAATTCTTAAAAATTCTTCATTTATATAGTGTAAATTTAGTTTTATACTTATTATTAATTTTTCTCGTTGAAATCTTTTAAACATGAGTACATATTTGTTACTTGCTAATAACTTTGAATTAATTATATATAATATTTCTAGTATAAATGAAAAATGATTACGGTAGAGTGTCTGAGTAGTGTCGGTATCGACTCGTATACGACACGTGTCCGACACGGACACGCTACCCTAATTGAAGTGTCCGTGCTACAGAGCTAGGAAGCAAGGAGAAAGAAAGTAAAGCTGATACTCCAAATAGCTGTGCCTCAGCGTCAGCAGCAAGCTAGAATAAGCAGAATTTTGGAGCTTCGAATGGTAATTCTGGAGAACACCGAGGCCAGAAACAGAATGTGCGGTGCGACCATTTTCACAGGTCCAATCACAGCCGGGAGACATGTTAGAAACTGCATGGGAAACCAGATAACTGGAAGCCACGCAACCACGTTGAAAACAAGGGATACCAAGAAGCCTCGGAGGGAACCAACTAACAGCAGCCAATCTTTAGCCAGGAACAGATTACTGAAATTCAGAAACTACTTCAGCAAAATCAATTCCAGCCGAACCAGAGTAACCCAATCCTTCTTGAATCCCTCTTGCAATATTGCACAAAAAGGTAGTTTTCTCTGCTTTCACTTAACAAATGAGTTGCAAACAATGATGAATGGATATTGGACTTTGTAGCATCAAATCACATGACAAAAAAACTCTAAATTGTTTTCTACATATGTACCATGCCCTGGAACACTTAAGAAAAGATTTGCTGATGGATCCCTTCCTTCATTAGCAGGAAAAGGAAATATTAAAATTTCCCCTCGATATTACACTCTAGTCAGTTTTACATGTTCCTAATCTTTCATGTAATCTTGGTATCAATAAGTAAGATAACCAGTGATCTAAATTGCTAGGCAAATTTCTCCCCTGATCTTTGTCAATTCGAGGATTCATATTCGGGAAAGATGATTGGCAATGTTAAGGGAAATCATAGTCTGTACTATTCTTTCTAATCATCAGCATAACCAAAGAGATAAAGGACAAGTCAACAAGAGTGTCGTGGAGTCCTCCAAGATCATGGATCCTATTTCCAATTTAGTTTCAAGTTCAGTTCCTAGTAGAAAATGCTTTGGCATAAAAGATTAGGGCATCCTAGTTTTCCTAATTTGAAAAAAATGTTTCCAGATTTGTTTCATAATAAAGATGCGAGTTTATTTCAATGTGATATCTGTCAATTTACAAAACATACTAGAAGCTCCTATCCTTCTTTTCCATATAACAATTCTAAACCTTTTTCTATGTTTCATAGTGACATTTGGGGACCAACCAAGGTCAAAAACAGACATTCATTATTGACCATACATACTAGAGTCTGCTGGGTATTTTTGTTGAAAGAAAATTCTGAAACAGTACACATCTTTCAGAAATTCCATCAAATGATCAAAACACAATTCCAAACCCAAATCCAAATCCAAATCCAAAATCTAAATCCTTTACACTGATAATGGTCATTAGTATTTCAATCAGGTTCTAGGAAAGTATCTTAATAATCATGGGATAGTCCAGCAAAGTACGTGTAGGAATGTCTCAACAAAATGGGATAGCCGAACGAAAGAATAGACATCTCCTAGAGGTTGATCGAGCTCTATTGTTTACAAACACAGTGCTAAAATTCTTTTCGGGGAAAGTTGTCCTTACAGCTATCTTATGTCATAAATCGACTTCCTTCAAGCCTCCTCCAATTTAAAACATCACTTCAAACACTTCTTCAATACTACCAACAAAATTGATTATTTCAAAATCTTCCATTAAGGTCTTTGAGTGTACAGTTTGTCCATTTCTTAACCAAAACTAAGTTTTATCCTAGAGCTACAAAGTGTGTTTTTTTTTTTGGGATACTCACCTTTTCAAAAGGGATTTAAGTGCTTTTGTCCTAAGACAAGAAAACTTTTCATCACTAAGGGTGTCACTATTTCGAAGATACTCCCTTCAAACAAATTCAATTCAGGGGGAGAAATCTAGTGAAATTGAATAGTAGGAATTTTCTACACATATTGAAGGTGCTCTTACAGCTGAACCTACTGAACTGGTCCTTTGTGTTAAAACTACCCTTCCTCCGGACCTTAGTGATCTTCCTGTTGAACCTGGCATACTTGATTTCATTTTTGGTAATACCACCGCGGCCATCCTAATGAAGACTTATGAAAAATGAATGAAGAGGATGACCACGGAATGTAGAAAATGAAGAACCATGTAACTTACTGACTTATCCAAGGCAGTTAAAGAGAAAGAAAGTACATCCAACTCTAACTCCCCAACATAGTTACGACTCTAACCAGAATATAAATTATGATCAACCTGAGAATACCAAGGAGAAAGCTGAGAGTCAATTGCAAGACGAGACAGAACTACCGATTACTATTAAGAAGAGTAAAATCATGCACTCGGCATCCTCTATAGAACTACGTCATTTGGGAAGCGCTCTCACACTTACAGAAAGTTCTGCATGATAGTCGCAACTAAAAGTGTTCCCAAGGATATAAAAGAAGCACTTGGTGCATTAAACAAAAATAACATATGGGAAATTACTCAGCTTCCGATAGGAAAACTTCCTTTAGGATGCAAATGGGTGTGAACATTGAATAAAAAGCGATGGAAGCATAGAAATTTATAAAGCGAAGTTAATTGCAAAAGGCTTTACTCAAACTTTTGGCATTGATAGAAATTTATAAAGCGAAGTTAATTGCAAAAGGCTTTACTCAAACTTTTGGCATTGATTATAACGAGACCTTCTCACCTGTAGCTAAGTTAAAAACCATCAGAGTTTTGATTTCAGCGGTTGTCAACCTCAATTGACCTTTGTATCAATTAGATGTCACGAATGCATTTTTGAATGAAGATTTGGATGAAGCGTACATGGAGTCACAATCTGGTTTTAAAGCTAAAATTGGTAAGGAAAGTGTTTGCAAATTGAGGAAATCACTTTATGGGATAAAACAATCATCGAGCGCTTGGTTTGATTAGTTTACTAAAGCAGGATAAAAGGTTGATTTTTCATGAGCTCAAACGGGATCATACACTTTTTTAAACACTAAAGGGATGGAAAGATTGCATTGTTAATAGTCTATGCAGATGATGTAATACTCACTAGAGAAGACTTAGGTTGAATTACTTAAAAGGCATTCTTAGCAAAGGAACTTGAAATTAAAGATTTGGGTCAGTTACGTTATTTTTTAGGTACAGAAGTAGCAAGAATTAAGAAGGGATTTGTTATTTCACAAAGTACACTCTCGATCTTCTCAAAGAAACGGGTATGCTGGGATGCAAATATTTGGATACTCCGGTAGAACCTAATACTAGATTGGGGAGGGAAAGAGATCCAGTAGGTAGGGAGATATAAAAGGTTGGTTGATAAATTGATTTATTTATCACAAACTTGGCCGGAGATAACATTTGCGGTTAGCATGGTAATCCATTACATGCATTGCCACTTACAAAAACATCCTGATGCAGTGTATAGAATACTCCGGTACTTGAAGGCTTCTCCTGAAGAGGGACTATTTTTCGGAAAGAGTGAGAAACGTGGTGTTGAGGTATGCTCCTATGCAGATTGGGTTGGGTCTGTTGAGGATAGAAAATCAACTACAAGCTATTGTACCTTCATTTGGGAAAGTTTAGTAACTTGGAAAAAGAAGAATATTGCAGCTAGAAGTAGTGCTGAAGCATAACTTAGTGCTCTTGCACAGAGAACATGCAAAATGATTTGGGTTAGGAGGCTAATGGAATAACTGAAACTAATATAGCTTAAACCACTCAAGGTTTTCTATGACAATAAAGAAGATTTGAGCGCTCACAATTCAGTCCATCATAACCATAAAAAGCATGTTGAGATCGACAAGCACTTTATGAAGGAGAATGTTGACAGCAAAGAGATTTGCATGATCTTTGTCCCATCTAAACAGCAAGTGGTAGATTTGTTCACAAAGGGAGTGGTCAAACAAGTGTTTGAAAATTGCTTGGACAAGCTTGGGACGAAATATCTATTTCTCGCAACTTAAGAGGGAGTGTTGAAACCATGTTATTAGATAACTAGGTTTTTCATGTTTATCTATTACGAAGTTGTTTTTAAATTTTGAACTAGGATAGATGGATATCCAGATAAGGTGTTATCTTTTCCTAGTTTTTAGCTTTCCTAGTTAAGCATATCTTATCTCCTATCTTATAGGAGTGGATAGTTGTAAATCTCCTCTATTTAAAGGAAGAGAATCCTTTGGAATAAATCGATTTACTATTTCTTAAATTTCAACAATAAGAACAAATAAGGATCCTAGTAACCTAATGACAAATAGCAAGGAATGTGCTGAGGGAAGTCACTCATCACCGTCGGAACTCATTTTGTCTCAAATCAAAGCAGTTGTGATTCATATTATTCACATTTTGAAACATTGATGTCCTCAGCTAAATCAATTATAACAGCAATACGAGAACATAGCATAACATAAAGAGTTAGAAAGAGAAAAAGGACGAGGAAAAACATATCATACCTTGTCATTGGAATGAAGATTGTTATGCTCCCTAACAGGGTACTTGCCATGACACTATTGCTTGACAAGTTAATATTGTCATTAGCAGCATCGTAGTCCCTTAACATATCATCTACCGGGAGTTTGTATGAGAATGACCCCTGCAAGAGGAAAAAAAGATGATCAAGTCATATTGATACAGTACGCTTGTAAACTATAGTAAGAAAGTAAAATTTCTATCTATCAAAAGTTTCTAAGACAATAGTCCGCAGCTTAGTGAAAATGACGTCTATATTTACGCAACTGCAAAAAACACATAAATTGAATTAAACAAAATTCAAAGACGTCGGAAATGATTTTTATTAATTAATAGCTTTTGTGCTCTTGATAATTGTTGGTTACACAACAGAAATTTTTTAATATACTTTTTACAAATTCCAAAATGGACTTTTGAACAGCTTATGTAGTTTTGTAGGAAGTTCGTATACTACTGGTATACAGGATTCATCTTCCTTCTACCATAAAATTTCAAGGACAAAAATAACTATAGGTGTCAGTTGCATTATTTTATTTATAGCCAGAGTTAGAGTCCAGCCAAGCCTTTTCTGCCTTTGGAAGAATTACAAAAGAAAATATATCCTCGTCAGTTTCTACGGGTAAAAATAACCACTCAAATGCCTGAATCACCACTACGGAATAACCTTAAGCTAGCTTGATCAAACTTGTTTTCTATATGCCCATCTATTCCCTTCTGTATTTCCATGGGTTTAGCAGGTACTTAGATGTTCAACGTGACAGTGATATTCTTTCCTTTGCTCAACCAAGCGCCCCAAACTGCCCTCCTTGATTAGCGACCGAGACCATTTGATTGCCATAAGCTGCAACATCTTGACAAATTTTGATTCTCATCACTATAGGTCTCATCTCACAGATAAGAAATCATTGGCACAACTGTCTCATGGGTTGTTGATTTCTGTGGATAGGCAGCATGCTAAAATCCTCGAGATCGATTTTAGTTCTTTTTAGTTGTTCAGATCATGCCTTTTTCTAGCTCATGACATTCACTGTTGTTCTCTCCATTTTGCATCAAATTATCTCAAGTCAACACAGCTTCAGAAATAGAAGTCGAAATAAAAATATTATTTCACATGGTGCATTACTTTTACCGAGTCTCCCCATCGAAAAGTTCCTTTCCTACGCTTATATTGCTCTTTAATGCATTGCCTAATGTAACGAAGGAGCAAAAATTACATTCATACTAATATCCAAGTTACACCCCTTATATTGCTCTTTAATGCATTGCCTAATGTAACGAAGGATCAAAAATTACATTCATACTAATATCCATGTTACAAGAAAGTGTCTCAAACCATCATTGTTACGAAAAAATGTTTCTCAAACAAGGTTTTCAGCATAATTACCTTCCTTATGCTCATGGCAATGTCGCCCATATAATATGAACAACTCAATGTCAAATTTCGCTCTGGACTTGCATTATCTGTAACATAAAGTTAAACAATTTCAGTCAGTCAATGTTACAATTTGTCAGATGTAATATATATATATATATATATGTATATATATATATAGATAGATAGATAGATAGATATAGGTGTGACTAAAATAGAAGGCAATCGCCAATCGGGTGAGGAGAGATGTTTTTCATGAGGGGGATAAGCAACAGAATGGGAAAAAAAGAGACCCCATGATTGCCCTCTCAACCAAGTATTATTCCCAAAAAATTTGGGGTCAACAATATGAACACATTTTGCAGTTTCTTTCAGTTCATTGCTAGATCCACCGAGAGAAGATAATGGGGTTAAGATAGATAAAAAATTAAATGCTCCATCTTAAGCCATATAAAACGAGCTAGAGAACAAATATTACAATGGAGGAAAAATGTGCATCATATGAGTATCAGATCCAAAAACCAAAAGAAACTCCTTTGAACACGTCCAGGGTAAAAAAATAGAATTCCATGTATAAAAGCAGAAATTTTGCCTCTATAAAAGCAGAAATTTTGCCTATAGACAATGTGTTGCAAAACGGGAAAAGGCGAGAGAAAATATTCTGGAGATATTCAATCCCTTTAACCAATCACTCGCACAACTTATGTTGAGAATTAAGGTATTGAATATGATTGGTGGTCAAAATAAACTCCTTGGTAACTGTGGAATTCCTAATATTTTGTCCTAATTTCTAGGAAATCCTGCAGCTGTAAATTAGTTTCCCAATTAACGGATGTTATTTTATCAATTCCCATTCTTAGGCATTTAGTTAGCAGAGTATTTTAGGAAATTAATTTTTTTTCCCTGATTTAAGGAAGTGATTTATTCCTTCCATTTTCCTATAAATTGTACATTCTTTATCATCAGTAAAGTAATTAAAAATTACAAAATCTTCATGGTATCAGAGCAACCTCTGAAACCTAAGAAATCTCCGTGATGAAGTACGGCATGGTCGTCGAAAATAAAACTTCTTCCACCTCTGATGTAACTTCCAACCAAGAAGTCCGTCACAAGTTCTAATGGCGGATTAGAGAGCAATCATCTTCTCGTCACAGTACACGGATTGAATGGAAACAATTACATCCAATGGTCACAGTCTCTCATGATGTTCATCTGCAATAAAGGGAATGATGATTTTATCACTGGAGCGTCTGCCTCTCCAGAAACCACTGATCCGAAATTCAAACTTCAAACTGTGGAATTTAGAAAATAATATGGTCATGTCTTGGCTGATCAATTCTATGACATGAAATCGGAGAAAATTTCCTACTCTACAGCACTGCTAAAGAGATATGGGATGCATCAAAGGAAATTTACTCCAGTAATGAAAACAACTCGAGTTATTTGAGATTGAAACCATTCTCAATGACCTTCGACAAGGTAATTTGTCGGTAACTCAATATTTCAATATCCTGATTCGTCATTGGCAACAACTGGAAACCTTCGAAGAACATAGTTGGGACTGCCCTGCAAATGCGACGACATACTGGGAAATTACTGAAAAGAAAAAAAAAATTTTAAATTCTTAACGGGTCTTAACAAGAACCTTGATGAGGTTCGGGGAAGGATTTTAGGATTGATCCGAGAGACATTTTCCAAAGTGCGTCATGAAAAAAGCAGGAAGAAGGTGATGCTTGGGTCTCCATGTACTGTCCCAGTCATTGAAAATTCAACTCTAGCTGTACATGGAGGACAACACCACAAGTCATCACAAGTCCCAACTCATAACCCAATTGGAACCAGTCCCTTGTATTTCTTTAAGTGCTCTTACTGTTAATAAAGAAAAAGTAAATCCATGGATTACAGACTCAGGAACATCTGATCACATGACTGGAGCTATCAATCTCTTCCATCAATATAATCCATGCCGTGAAAATTTTACTGTGAAAATAGTTGATGGATCCATCTCCAAGGTTGCCGGCACATGTTCCATTATTATTTCAACAAATCTGACACTAAACTCAATGCTTCATGTTCCAAAATTGAATTGCAATCTTCTGTCAATTAGCAAGCTCACTCAAGAACATAATTGTGTTACTAAATTCTATTCAAATCGATCTGAATTTCAGGATTTGGATTCGGGGAGGATGATTGGCAGTGCCAAGGTGTGCTCAGGAATTTATCTTCTTAGAGTTGATGAATCTCCTAAAGGACAAACACACAAAGCAGAAAGTGTAAAGCCCAAGTCAGTTTTTCCAGAGCCTCGTTTCCATTGGTCAATTCAATAAAGATAATGAAATCATGTTGTGGCACTATCGTTTAGGTCATTCAAAGTTCTTATATCTTCAAAAGTGTTCCTTATTCAATAATAAAAATCTGAAGGAATTTCAATGTGAAGTATGTCAATTTGCAAAACATATTTGCAGCTCTTATTTCATCAAACCTTACAAAGCATCTCATCCCTTCTCATTTATCCATAGTGACGTGTGGGGATCTTGAATAAAAAGTATTTCTGGAACTAGATGGTTCATATCCTTTGTAGATAATCGCTCTAGGATTACATGGTTATTTCTTACGAAAGAAAAATCAGAAGCTGGTTAAATGTTCAAAAATTTTAACACTATGATCAAAACACAATTCCAGACGAAAATTCAAGTGTCAAAAACTAATAATGCAAGAGAATATTTTGACACCATCACACCATCCTAGGAGATTATCTAAGCGAGTCAGGGCATTGTTTATCAAAGTTCTTGAGTCGACACGTCGCAACAAAATGGAGTAACTGAAAGAAAAAATACACACCTTTTAGAAGTTGTTCGATCACTTATGTTCACCACACATGTTCAACACACAAGTTCTCTCTCCACAAATCTTTCTATGCCTTCAACGGAGATTCTTCAGTTAAATCAGACTCCAAACTTGATTGTTCAGGCAGACATCTCATCCTCAGTCTCAAACATCACCATTAGATTCTCAACCAGAACCTCAAACTCCCTCTATCAAAGCATCCCTGCTAATCCTTGCGAGTTACGTGTCTATACTCGGAGAAACAAAACTCAAGAAATTAGAGAATAACAGCTACCTGAGCATAACTATGAATCCAACCTGACTCCAGAATCACAAGAAAATTCACCGAGGTAGCACTAGCTCCTATTGAAATTCCTAATAATGATCTTAACTTGCCGATTGCCTTGCGAAAAGGTGTGAGGTCCTGCACCTCCCATCCTAGCTGTAATTTTATTTCAATCAATGGGCTGTCAACTAGTTACTGGGCATTTGTTAGAAATCTCGACAAAGTACTGGTTCCTAATTCCTTACATGAAGCACTTGCTGTATCGGAATGGAAAACAACAGTTTTAGAAGAAATTCGAGCACTGGAACAAAAATGGGACATGGGAAATATCTCATCTGCCAACTGGACTAAACACAATGCAAATGGAAGTGTGAACATATTCAAAGCTTGATTGGTGGCAAAAGGATTCATGCAGTCTTATGGAATTGACTATCAAGAAACCTTTGCTCATGTTGCCAATCTTAATATAGTTCGCATATTGCTGTCATTAGCCTCCAACTTGGACTGGTCGTTATATCAACTAGGCGTGCAAATGCGTTACTTAACAGAGATCTAGAGGAAGAGGTCAACGGAGATCTAGAGGAAGAGGTCTACATGGAGATTCCCCTGGTTTTGCTACTCAGACTACTATAAACAAGGTCTGTAAGCTAAGAAAGTTGTTATATGCATGGTTTAAAATGGCGGTAGTGAGGCACGCCTTGAGGCCCGCCTCACTGT